>JBAIZL010000035.1:7195000-7200000 GCA_036971475.1 Prosapia bicincta | reverse complement strand
ATGGCAGAGTATTTTATTATGATGGTAAACAGGGCGAAAAACTTAGACCCGATAATCCCAGAGAACCATCTCATTTTCATGTTAATGAAACACTTTGGGAGTAACGTTCAGCTAGCTAGTGTGGGGAACCCCACAAGTAACATCAAACAAGCGATAGTTTTCCTACAACAGCTAGACAGCGTTACTGATAACGGCAATGGTAATGGGATCGCTCAAAGAAGTCAACAGAGGCAGGTTGCTCCAAACCAACAACCTAACCCTAACCCAAGGTCCCATGGTGATGCCGCAAAATACCAAGAGACCAAGTATCCTAAAAACCCTCATCCTAAATCGCCTTTCCCCGGACCAAGCGACCACAAGCCAAAAAACTAAATATAAGGATCTCTGGCAACAATCAGGGAGATAAGTTAACCAGGTTAGAGATCCGAAGCACAAAGAAGTCAAAAATAATTCAGAGCGAGAGACCGAAGGAAAAGCCGGTTTACCATCATAATAAGATCAGGCTAGGCGGTTTTTCCATGTCTATTAGGGACGATTTGTTAGAGGAAAGAATTGACTCGGTTGTAAAACTGGAGAATGTAGACCAGTGTCCAGTGATAGAGTGCGAAATTAAAGATCATAAGTTTATTGCACAAGTTGATACAGGTGCCCAAATGTCTGTGATTAAAACAGAAAAATACATAGCCCTAAAACAAAACGGGAATTTATTCTATGAGCTACCTATAGCTAATGTAGCGATAGTCACAGCATTAGGGTCAACCTGCAAACGAGTCAAATTACAAACGATGCTACCTCTAACATTAAACGGACACACAAAGGAATTTGTTTTCTTGATTGTGGACAATCTACGGGTTGACCTCATCTTGGGAGCAAATACTTTGTGTGCGTTAAAAGCCCGGATAAACATGGAGAGATCGTTCATGACGTATGAAATTGATGGATATCTGCTGCACCAGGAGTTTCTTGTATCGAATAATAATAAAAATAATATAAAACAAGAGATAGGATGTAATAAAATTAATAAAATAATAAACAAAAATATAACTAAAAATGTAAAATGTTCCACCGATACAAGCGGGGAACAAAAAATAAAATCAAAACAATTGTCAACGAATAAGGTTAAGAACGAGATTACCAAAAATTTAAATAACAAGTTGTGCGAAAATTCGAGGAAGAGTGAATTATTAAACTGTGAAAGAACGGAATCAAGTAAGCTAACGGGATTAAACAAAGCAAAAAATGGGTTAACCAAGCCTACAACAAACAAATTAAATAATGACGAGGGAGGATTCAACGAATTAAATAAAAATGGCTACAAGCCGAAACAAATAAAATTCCAACAAGTTAGGGAAAGACCTAATTGTCGGGAAACAAATCCGTTAGACTTAACAAGAATTCCAAAGCACTCTAATTCTAATCAATCTTGCTTGAAAACGAAGTCCAAATTATTTGCTAAAAATAAATTTAAAAGTAAATCTCACCAGTATAAAAATTATCAAAATAAACCAAGTAAAAATAAATCAAAAACAAAAATAAAATACAGGAATTACGCACAATGGCGTAACACAAAACGCCGAAAGAAAACCAGAACGCGTAAAACATGTCTTAAAATAAATACGCTTAAATTGGAAAAGACAAATAATCATGGCATATTAAATAAACAAGAAATGTTGAAGTTACCAGAATTGCTAAACAGTTATTCAGACGTGTTTAATGAAGAGTTTGATGAATGAGTAAAAAGTATTTTAAAACTAAATACTATTAAGAAAGGCAGTACAAATAAACAACCGCTGTACTTTAAATAAACCAGAATTGTCTAGGTTGAAATAATTCATAATAAAGTATCCAGATGTTTGAATGAAAGACCCACCAAGTCGAACAAATGTAAACAAAGGCTCAAGGTTAAGGGCAATCACTTGTGTTTGTAAACACAGCCACAATGAAATATCCGGTGGACGGGCGGGGAACGAGTTTATAAAAACATTCCTTGTAACAAAATAAGCCGGACGTACCAAAATGTATTTAAAACAGGACAAAGTCAATAGGATGTTCTACGGAAGTTCCAAAAATGTTTAATGGGAAAGTTTAAGGGATAAGAAGCAAAATCAGGGACAATAACTTGATTTGTTACAGTTAATCAAATCAACTGTGTCAACAATTATAAAATATCTTGTAATGTATTCTGTAAAATTGTATATGATGTTAAAAACGTTAAGAAGTTTTATGACAAGTAAAGGGATTCTAGAATGTGACCCTTACACTTATCGTAATCCTAAAAGTACAGAAATGCCTAATTAGAATATTGTTCAATAATAGAACCGGTACGCGAGCGATAAACTAAGTCAGGCAGGAATTAAATTGTCAGAATGATTAATAAACTGATTTAAAAACAAGAATAAGCAGTAATTGAACAAGGCTAAATCTAAACTTTAAGATTAGCTACGTATTTGTAAAGGGACGAATGTTAAAATCTAAAACAAACTATTTAATAACTAAATCAACATTACAAAAGTATTATTCAGGAAGTCTTTGTGTGCTGAGCAAACATTGCCGAGCTACATCCACTGCTTAAATCAAACAAGCGGGTTAAATCAAACAACAATCAGGAAGATAGCAGGCGAATCTTAATGACTTGTACAACAAATACACGTTCAAACCTTGCAGAATCAAACAAGAAATTTGTGTGCATGAAATAGTGGGTCGTTAGATCAGACTATCACTGTACAATATAAAACAAGAAAACTTGTGTACTAACGATCAAGGTCGAGAATAGAAACTTTGCATTAAAATCAGAAGCAATCGAAATTTATCAAGTGGACTTCGATAATCGAGACACAAGCCAGTTTTATAAACTGTACAATCTAAAGATAGAGAATTTAAAAGGCAAGTTTCGTTCCGTTTTAATATGATAAGTAGAATTGTTGTATTAGAATGTTTACAAGCCAGCTCATTGACCTTGTCAGGTAAAATGGAATGTGGAATCCACGCAATAGTTAGCCGCTACGGAAGGTTTATCGGAAAATAAACAAATTAAACTCGATAAACGGTACTTCCACAGCTGACCCAATAATACGTAATACTTAAGACATAAATGGAATATGTATAAAAAATAGTACTGTAAGATTAGTTAGGTTTTTTAATTGCAAGTCATTGTTTTTAAAGCCATAACTAGTATAAAATGAAATTGACGTGGTAAATATATAAAGGAAATGACAGCCATCAGTGTGGTGAATAATGTGTAATGTGACAAAATAAAAGTTAGTGTAAACAAAAGTGACTAATAAATTTCTAATTGACTTGTGTTTGAAGTGTTTCAGGGTGAGAACTTCTCAAGAAACAAGAGAATAATAATAAGAAAATTTTGTAATAGAATAAGATAGTTTAAGTAATAATAAGATAAGGAATTGGTAAAAAACATTTTAACAAAGTAAAACATTTTTAACCTCTCAAACGGGGAAATTGCAACGGGGTGAGAGACCGTCGCAAGTGGGAAATAAGTAATTTCCTGTTTTTTAGAAATAAAGCTGTTTTTAAAATAAGCAAGTAGGGAATTATACAATTATTAAAGAGGGAAAAAGTAAATAAAACAGTAAATAGAATAGTTAAGCCACCTTAAAGAATGTTATAAAATAAAGTTGTAATAACTAACTAAATTTGAACATCGAGAGTGAAGCGAAAAAATTCTAAGTGCCTAAAAAAGCTATTTTTCGAACCAAACCACGTAGAACTTTCATCGACATTTCAAAAGAACCACAATAACCTAGAATGAACATTAAAGAAAACAGAATTCAAAAAACTTAAGAAACAAAAAAGTTACAGCCGTTTAAATAAAATAGACATTTTTCAGTGTTCTAAAATTAATTATCAAACTATGCAAGCTAAAACAGTTTCGTTGCCCGACTTGCCTGTACAAGGAATAAATCGAGCGATAGCAAACTTGCAGGCGGGGTGCGGTAGGTGAAATTCACCGCTATATATACTTGGTCTCTAAGCCTTTAGAGACAGTCTGTAAAAATTTTCTAACACGAGGTGCCGCGGGACGCTATGCTGGACCGCGAGTAGAGACCGTCAGCAGGCCAGATGGACGATAACCTCAGCGCTTTCGACATCCAGGACCACCAAGGATGAAGGCTCCAGACTCAGCCTCCAGGACGCTCGAATAGAGGGAAACCACCACCGACGAACCAGGGATGGCGACTTCCGGTGTCCAAGGACCAGGGAATCCAGACGAGGGACCCCAAGGACCGGCAAGAACATCTTTGGCAAGTCATTTTCTTTATTCGAAATCAGTCACGTCAAATTTAGTTAGTTAATTTTATTAAATTCAAACAAATTTGCAAGCTTAAAACAATGACTTCACTCTTTATAAAATTTTAATAAATTGTATGCTAAGTAAATGAATTTATGTGCTCAGAATATTTAAAATAATGAATATTAAAATTACAAAAGGTTTTTGGCCATAAGCCGTTTATTTAAAGAAAATGAGAAATTCTCGAATATAATAGACTTAAAATTTAAAGGTTACAAAATATGAATTTACCAATTCCATATAGTAGATAAAATATTATTATGTGTAATTTTGAAAATAATTTTATGTTATGTCTATGTTATTAATCTATATGCAAAGTATAATTTTTCAAAGCATAAGAAACGAGAAGTAACTCAGTGAATTGTTTTGCTAATATAATTGTGTAATACTTTAAAAGATAAATTTTCTTTTTTATTTCAATAAATAGAGTTAAATATGTCATAAAAATCAACATTATTTGCATTCTATCCTGTGTCAAATAACCAATAAAAACTGTTTAGCTTTTTCCAACTAATATAAAAATGATTATCAAATCAGTAAACAAATTTAATTAAATTTCATTAAATGGCAATAGATAAAGCCTAATGTTTTAAAGAGTTTCGCTCTACTAATTTAATGAGCTAGCCTATAGATTAGTTGGTTTTTTGTAATAAAAGTCCAGAGATTTATCTACTGGCAGATTGTGTTTAAG
>JBAIZL010000035.1:7132500-7137500 GCA_036971475.1 Prosapia bicincta | reverse complement strand
CAGACGGCTTAGAATATAGAAAGTTATTAAATTTTGTTAAAGTTATACTGAAATTGAAAAATGAAGTAAAGCTGTCTGATAATCAAATCCTAGAACTAGGTATTAACTATGCAACCGGTCCATTGTTGGACAAATTATTGTCAACTTTAGAGCAAAACAGTAATTTAAAGGAATTTCACCAGGATATCTTAAAAACATTTATACCCATTAATCTTAGGGAAAATTTAAAAAGAAATTTAATTAATAGACCTCAAGGTATTGGGGAACCCCTGCCTCTTTATGTAAAATCTTTAAAGGCTAATAATGAATTGTTATTAGGTGGTTATTCAGAAAGTGAATTAGTACAACTGATTAAATTGGGTATGAATCCTGAGACCAGAAATAAATTAATGTTTGTCGAGAACCCTACATGCTTAAATGATTTCAACGAAATGTCTGTGCAAATTCAAAACATTACATATAATGATCATGTAAGAAATAGAAATAGTGAACAACAGTTCAGGGCATGTCAGAAGTCCAATATGTATGGTAATTCTAGCAATAGTAACTATAACAATAATAATTCTAACCATGGTAATAGTAACAATCGCTATCAAAGACCACCTCAATATCAAAATTATAACCATAAACCAATTAAATGTTTTAAGTGTGGTAAATTGGGTCACAAGGCTAATGTGTGCAGAACAAATTCAAAAAAATTAATTAAGAGGGAAGCATTCATCAGGGATACATCCCGCAATTTTGTAAAAAATAGATTTTTGGCTAAGCATAAAGGTAACTCACAAGTAAATTTCAACACAAATGATAAAAAGAATAACAAATGTAATCAGGTCAATTATTGCCAAAATGTAAATAAGAAAAATGTCAATTATAAAAAGCGTATTTTTAATAAAAATAATAAAGATAAAAACAAATGCCTGAGGGTTTTGAAAATGGTAAAAAATAGGAAGTGGATGAAAATCCAACCTAAAATAATTATGTTACCAACAATAGATATAAAAATAAATAAAATAAGCAATAAAAGTAAAGCCCTTATTGACACTGGAAGCTCAATCAATTTAATTAATGAAAAATATATTCAAGAGAATAAATTGCTGAACAAAATAACAATGTATAAGTCAGATATGGAAACTATTGTAGCTGCTAATAATGCTGAAATTAAAGTGAAAGGTTTTTGCATTCAAAAAATAAAAATAAAACACTTTAGCTGGTATGTAAAATTTTATATTGTAAATAATGTAACTTGGCCCCTGATATTAGGAACTCCATTCATCCATGAAACAGGTTTAATAATAGACATATCAAAACAAGAATGTTATTTTAATTTTGATCCTACAGTAAAAATAAAGATTAATAATTTTAAATCCTTAAGCAATAACAATATAACGAGTAATAGTAAAATACAAATTGGTAGTCCAGAAGGAATTAAAGAAATAGAAGCAATAGTAAGACAATTTCCTAATGTATTTACAGACAAGATTGGCAAAGCCTTAAATTTTAAATTTGATTTAAAAGTAAAATCTGAAGAAATTGTAAAAGTTAAACCATATCCCATCAGTCCACCTAAAATGACTATTCTAAAAGGAATAATAGATGATTTACTAGCACAAGGAATAATTGAGCATTCCACTAGCCCATATTTGAGTCCTTCATTTTTAGTGTCAAAGGGTGATAAACATAGACTTGTAGTGAATTATGGCAAAATGAACCAATTGATAGAAAGAGTTTCACATCCTATTGGCGACATGGCCGATTGTTATCAATATCTGGGTAATGCTAAGTATTTTAGTTGTATTGATCTTTGTAACAGTTTCCACCAGATACCGCTTACCGAAAATAGCAAAAAATATACCGCGTTTTCAACACCTTTTAGTCAATACAATTATACGAGAATTCCATATGGTTTGCATGTAGGCAGTGGAATATTAAGCTCGTATATAGAAAGAATTTTTAGCGATATTAAGTTTAAATACATGTTAAACTTTGTTGATGATATCCTTATATATAGTAATAGTTTAGAAGAACATCTGAAACATGTTAGAGAGGTAATTAGTAGATTGAGTAAAAATAACTTAACTGTAAATTTGAGCAAGGCAAAATTTGTGTGTAAAGAGATTAATTTCTTGGGCAATAAAGTGAGCCATAATCAAATTAAAATCGATCCAGAAAGAACAAATTCAATAAAAAATTTTCCTAGACCAAAAAATGCTAAGGAAGTGTCTAGATTTATCGGCATGGTGTCATTTTTCAGTAGTTTTATTAAAGATTATGCCAAAATTGCTAGTGTATTGAACGAGTTAAGGAAGAAAAGAGTTAAATTCCAGTGGACGGAAGACTGTGAGAAAAGTTTTAACACCCTAAAAAATTGTATATCTAATCCTCCCTGTTTAGCAATAGCAGATTACAACAAGCCTTTCTATCTGATGACAGATGCCAGTGAGCATGGCGTTGGTGCATGCTTGTTACAGAAAAATGAAGCCGATCAAAAGAAACCAGTAGCCTACTTTTCAAAGAAATTCACAGATTCAGAGAGAGCTCTTTCAGTATACGAAAAAGAAACTTTAGCCATTGTTCTTAGCATCGAAAAATTTTATAAATTCTTAGAGGTACAACCCTTTTACTTGCTTACAGATAATCAAGCTTTATCATGGTCTCTTACACATTTCCGAAAGTTAGGCAAATTGGGAAGATGGTTAGAGAGAATTGTAAGTCTACCTTTCAAAATATTTCACATAAAAGGGCAACAGAATGTCGTAGCCGATGCTCTTAGTAGGATCCACAATAATGGGGAAGGTATTGATATCGAAATAGTGGAGATAGAGTCGAAGGACGAAATCTTTAAAAAAGATAAACAGGGAAAGAAATTCCAATCTATTAACAACAACAAATGTCCTAATCTTCAAGCTAATGTAATTTCGCAAATACCTTTAGGTTACCTAGATTTGAAAGTACATCAAAAAACCGATCCTGAAATAACAAAAATTGTAGAAAGTATTAAATCTAAAACTAACAATAAAAAATTTTGTATGAGCAAAGGCCTATTAATGTTTAAAGATAAAAACAAATTAAAAATTTATTTGCCTGTTAATTTGAAAGACATGATGTTCGAATACTATCATACTTCATTTCTTGGTGGACATCTTAGTCAATTAAAAACAATGTCAAAGATTAACCAATATTTCTATAGACCTAATTTGTGTGATTTTATAAAACAAAAAATTAAAGATTGTCAAATATGTGCTACTTGTAAACAAGCACCAAAAATTTATAATGGGAAACTTGTAAGTTTTGTATCAAACAATCCCATGCAAAAACTGTATGTAGACATAATGGGACCATTAGTAAGGAGTAAGAAAGGTCATAATCATTTGTTAATTGCAGTAGATGATTTAAGTAGATTCTGTTATATAATGCCTTTAAGAAATGCCAAAGCTGTAAATGTCATCAACAAGTTGAGAGATGTAGTTTTTGCTAATTTTGGTATGCCTCGTTTCTTGGTGTCTGATAATGGAGCATGTTTTAAAGCCATTGAGTTTAAGAATTTTATGTTTAATAATGGAATAAAACATATCAAAACCCTACCGTACATACCTAGAGCCAATAAGGCTGAGAGATATATTAAAAATATTAAGGTTTTGTTAAGGAGCTTTTTTCATGATAAACAAACAATGTGGGATGAAGGACTTCATTATTTGCAAATTTGTCTAAATTCAGCCTTCAATGAATCCACTGGCCATTCAGCCTTTGAGTTAATGTTTAATTTTAAACCAAATGATTTATTAACAAATTTGTGGAGTTTAAATGACATTGTAGAAAATAAAATTACTAAAACAGAAATAGCAAGCAGACTTAACAAAGCCATAAAAAATATTAAAATGTCAATTGAGAAAAATAAAAAGTATGGTATCTATAAAGGTGATAATGTACATCCTTTCAAAATAGGAGATAAGGTGTATGTAAAGCATCAGTCATTATCAAAAAAGATAGATAAATATCAAGCTAAGCTAGATGTAAAATATAAAGGTCCATACAAATTATTATATTTCTTAAACCCTGTAAGTGTTTTGATACAAGGGGTAGAAAATTTAAATGAGATACGCAAGGTGCATATCTCGCAATTAAAAAGAGGGTAGGAAATCCCCTACCGCTGCAATTGTTCGTAATGCGAATAAAAGGTTATTAATTTAGACTTAGACTACACAATTACACAAGGGGTAAGACTATTTGGTCCCAGACTCATGACGTGGACCACACGTACAAGACGGACTGACTTTACAAAACAAACTACTTTAAATTAAACAATACATAATTAATAACACTTTAACAAGCAAAAAAAACTGAACAATTTGCAACAACTTTTAAATGATGTTTATGAAAGATACAGAAGTAATGAATCATGTAATTAGGTATAAATTTATATGTAAACTTCGTATTTAAAGACAATGGTGCGCACCGAATAAATAAAAACACTATTGAAGTGAGTTGATGTTATTTATGATCAGTTGATAAAAGTGTTTTAATGAAATAAAGGCAGTAAGGAACATTATGTGAAATTTCAAGAGTATGTGTCTATACAATGTTTTAAAAATGTAAAAGAAGAAATGATTATGGATTTATCTGTAAAAAAAAAAAAAAAAAAAAAAAGGGGTTTAATTTTGTTTGAAAGGATGCTAAATCCGAGAAATAATTTGTTTGTATTGTGTTAATGTAATAAAAAAAAAAAAAGATTTTATTTTTGTTGGTTAAACTAAGCTTGTTCTAGTTAAGGACATGCAAGTTATGTTAAAGGGTTTATGATATGTTTTCCCAAAGAAAATAATTTGATTGTTAACTTAAGAGTTGTTCGTAAAACCGTTACATTTAATAAAAAAAAAAATAATTAAAAGGGAAAAATGAAATGACACAATTTTTTTTTTCAAGAGGGGGGAAAAATATGTAACACACTTTAGACGGTGTTACATATTAAATTTGCAATTTCAGAAAATAAACGAGAATAAATT
>JBAIZL010000035.1:7100000-7105000 GCA_036971475.1 Prosapia bicincta | reverse complement strand
AGTAATAAAACCAGACAAGACCATCCGTCTGTGCCTAGATGCTAGGAAGTTGAATGAGATAACTGTGCCGGATTATGAAAGTGCACCCACTATTGACGAGATACTAAGGAAAGGTCGCAACAGGCGATATTTTTCAAAAATAGATTTAACGTCAAGTTTCTGGCAAATACCGTTGACTAATGAGTCCAAAAAATATACAGGATTTTTATTTAATAATAAAGTATATAATTTCAAAGTGGTGCCTTTCGGACTCCAAAACTCCCTAGCGGCTCTAGTGAGAACGGTAGATATCACTTTGGGTAAGGAGTTAGAGGAAAATCTTTTAGTGTATGTCGATGATCTGTTGTGTCTATCTGAGACATTCGATGAGCACCTCAGTCACCTGAGGACAATTTTCACCAGATTCAGAGAGGGGAATTTGACCATCAACCCGAAGAAAACCTTGTTCTGTCAACAAGAGGTGAAGTTTTTAGGATATATCTTCAGACAAGAAGGGGTCACCACAGACCCAGAGAAGCTACAGGCAATACAGGATTTCCCAGAACCTAGAAACAAAAAACAACTACAATCGTTTCTAGGTTTTGTAAATTACTATGCACGATTTACAAAGAAACATGCTGAAGGGACTTCACCCTTGTTGAAATTACTAAGAAAAGATCAGCCCTGGATCTGGGATGAATACATGAGTAAAGCCTTCAATAGGGTAAAAGACTTATTTACGGAATCAGTCACTCTGATGCATCCAATCGAGGGGCAACGTACGTTCCTACAGACAGATGCGTGTGATAATGCAATTGCCAGTCAGATTTTCCAGAGAGATGGACAAAGGCAAATGCAAGTAATAGGGTTCGTTAGCCGAACACTTAAGAGTTGTGAGAAGGCATACACTATATGCGAGAAAGAGTTATTGGGTATAGTGCATGGCTTGAAAAAATTTCGGCCATTAATAGTGGGAGCGCCACTAACTATCATAACGGATAATAAGGCATTGAAATTTATGAACACGTGCAATTTCACTAATTCACGAATCACTAGGTGGATATTGGCGATTCAGGAGTATCAACCAACAGTGATACATTGCCCAGGAAAGGAAAACATACCGTGCGACGTCGTGAGTCGGATGTATCAGAATGAGATGGATAATAAGGGAAACAGTCAGAACCGTTAGGTTATAAAAGTAGGACGGTTACAAATAGGATGTGAAGAAACACTAAAAGCAAAGTTTCAAAACATAAAAAACTTACAAAGACAACAACCAGAATTAGAAAAAATTTTGGAAAAAGTGACCAAATTTAAGAGATATTCATACAAGAAGGGATATTGTGTAAAGAAGTCAAAAATAAAATAAAGATAGTAATCCTGGAATCAATAATAAACGAGGTAATTGAGAACATACATCAGATATACGCTCACATAGGGAGAAATAAAATAACGAATATAATGAGCCAGAGCATGTATATAAAGCAAATGAAGAAACGGATATTACAAGTGATAGAAAGATGTCAGATATGTCAGTACGCAAAACCGACAAATAGATACCTCCAAGGAAGCACGAAACCAATCGTCTCAAGAGGGCCAGGCGAAATGGTGGCGATAGACCTTCTAGGGCCCTTACCAACCAGCGTTGGTGGGGTAAAACATATATTGGTAGTAATAGATAGCTTCTCGAAGTATGTTAAGTTATATGCAGTACGAAGTACCACAACAAGGAGCTCAAAGTTGAAGTTACTGCATTATTTTCAAGCAGTAGGGAAACCAAGCAAGATCCTTACAGATTTTGGAACGGCATTTACATCACGGCAATGGCGTACTTGGATGAGGTGTGAAGGAATCCAACACATACTGAGCCCAGTACGGCACCCGCAGGTGAATTTAGCAGAAAGAGTAAATAGAGAACTGAGAAGGATATTGCGGACCTACTGCTATGATAACCAATCGCACTGGCGGAAGTACCTGTTATACATAGAAGGAGTAATCAATGCTTTACCGCACGAAGCTACTGGATACACTCCAGAGCAGATTCAGTTCGGGGTTGATCCGGAATATGTGTGGCAAGGATTTGTACCAGACGTTTGTAAAAATGTAGTAACGGAAACACAACAGCAGCGTGTGCAGAAGGCATACGATAGAATGAGAAGGACAGGAGAGCTCAGGGCTGAGAAATTAAATAGAAAGACGAATCAGACGGAATTGAAATGTGGGGACAAAGTACTGGTAACAAGGGTAAATAGATCTAACTTGAGCCGTCAAGAAACCGAGAAGATGCTATTAATTTACCAGGGTCCATATGTAGTGGCTAGACGATTGGGGGCAAAAACTTATGAAATAGCAAACTTGGAAACAGGGAATATAAGGGGGATCTATGACATCAAAGACATAAAGATATTTAAAGAATAAAGGATAATAAGGCAAGGTAAATAAAAAATGATCCATCAGTGACATAGGGAGTAACGGTTAAGTAATAAAAATAAAAATGTAAAATAAATCTAAGTAGTAGATTAAAGCAGTAACATAATCCAAATACATAGGACAAATAATATAAAATCAGTATTAAATGTAAAAGAAAAAGCCATAAGTTAAATGAACGGGATTCATTGAATTTATTAAAGTAAAGGTTGTGTTAAACAACAATGAATGTGTAATATAAGGATTACAATATACAATATTGTATAGTTAATATAAACTTGAAATAAGATTAAATAAAAAAGAATGTGACTAAGGACAGGAGTAATAAATGAGTAAATAGAATGTGAAGTGACAAATGTGACAATGATATATATATGAGTGAAAGGGACAGGAGAGTAAATTGTGAACTTTAGTAAAATTAATTAAGTTATGAAGATGAATAGAAATAGTAGATTAATGAAAGGAATATGAAAATTTTAATATAAACTAGTATAAGTGTTAATGTTACTTTTCACAAATACGTTATTAATTATGTTTATCTGTTTCAAGGGAGAGAAGAACCAAAATTTTCATATATTAAAAAAGGGTGGAATTTTGCAGCGGCCAGAATGTCCGATGCAAAGAATCAGGGTAATTGTACAGAATACCAGAATCAAACCTAACCGGGTTAAATAATTGGCTAAATTTATATGTAAAAATTTTAAAGCATTATAATAATAATAATATTAAAACTAGGGTAAATAATAGTAAAATGAAGAAAATTAGAAATAACTTTAGACTTAAAAAACATAAATTATAATCAATAAGAAAAATTATCACTTCAAAGTGGATAGCCTAAATTATGTATACAAAAAAGACGGTAATTGTGTAGTATAACAAACTCGGCCTAGATGCCGGCTATTAAAATAATTGTACTTAAAAATAATCAGGAATAATGAATGTAAATTTATAAGATGTGAGGAAAGTAAATTAGGCCTAGCTAGGGAAAATAGTATTTATGTAAAAGTAAAGATTAAATGTTAAAGTGTAATAGCCTAGAAATTAGGTTATACTAGAAGCAGTCATATTTGATTCCGGAAAAATCCGCTTAGGGTATTTATTATAAATCTTGTCACTACGAAACGAAAGCGCTACAGTCGAACTTTGGATTAGGAATTTTAAAAAGTAAATTAAATTAAATAAGAAGAAATAAAGTCAAATACGTTATTACATAAAAGGTAAAAATGGAAAGGACACATCAGAATATAGAAACGCCTTTTACAAAAAGTGAAACTAATCTTAGTTCAGAATTTCCGAACAAACAAAGTCAATTGCCATGGCAACGGCTTTCTGATTGGTCAAAAGTTGAAAAATGGATACTATGACGTGGGAAGTTTGAAATTGGAGAAGGGGGCCTCACAAAAAAGGACGCTATCCAAGTGGAGAATGCATTAGGCTCTCAAGGCGAGCAGACGTGTTTTTGTACCATGCAACTAGGACAAGAAAAAATGTGCTAGAAACAGAGTAAAAAGTGCTACGATGTGATCAGGGGAAGGAAGATATATATGAGCAAGGGCTCATATATACCCAGAACAAAATTTCGACCACCAAAATGCAAAATTAAAGAAAATAAGAAGATTAACCGAAATTATGGAGAGACGCCTACCTACCAAGACCCTTGAAGCTGTAACGGGACCGACAGATGACAACATTAATGAAGATAAAAAGATTTCTACAGTACAAGGTTATATAATCAGTTTAATTATTCTTTTTAAATAACATTTTACTTCAAATTATATTAACTTAAATTCAAAATTAAATAAGATGGGAATAACCTAAGGGACTGATTAGTCAACTCTCTTAGGTTACCCAAATTTAAGTAACAAAGATTCAAAATTGACTTTCCATTCCCATCGCTGTGTGGATGTATGGATTAAGTATAAAGATGTATATCTTATATGGCTTTTTCTAAGTGAATTTCTAATGAATAAGTTCTAAAGAAGTTAATTGTTCAAGGCCTAGCCTAAAGGCATTAAATAGTAATATTAAGTGTTTGAAAAAGAATCAGATTTTAAAATATGTTAAATTTAATTGTAACAATCAAAACCATATACAAAATTAATTATGGTAACTTTGATAATTTAAATTATATATAAAATTAATGATAATAAGACAATTTAAAAACATAGAATGAGATAATAATGTTTAATTAAATGGCAAGTTGTATGAAATTTTGAAAAAGTAATAAGTCAAGAAAATCCTGTTAAATTAAATAAAAACAATAATAATTAATTTGAACCTTGGCACAAATAAATAAAAAGGTATATTTTCCAATTAGCTGTGTTTTCATTCTAAGATAAGTTCACTAGGTATCCAGATATAGTCTTTAAATCACAAGTGTCTCTCAAAAGGATTCCACTACCCGAAAAGGAGCTTGAACAGGGCTTATAGGAGGCTAATTGGTTTTATCAAAAATTCAGGGGTTGGTTCCTCTGATGAAGAGAAAGAAACAAGGTCAGGTTATAAAAGTAAGACGGTAAGAGTGTGTGTGTGTGTGTGTGTGTGTGTGTGTGTTGCAACGTCCCCCCACCTCGGCTCACCTCTAAACCGTCCCT
>JBAIZL010000035.1:7065000-7090000 GCA_036971475.1 Prosapia bicincta | reverse complement strand
CACACACACTTACACACACACACACACACACACACACACACACACACACACACACACACACACACACACACACACACACACATACACACACACACACACACACACACACACACACACACACACACACACACACACACACACACTTACACACACACACACACACTTACACAAACACACACACGCGCTCACTCTCTCTCTCTCACACACAAACACGCTCATTCTCACACACACACACACCCACACAAGAGTTTGTAGGCGGGTGTGCATACTAACTCACGAATTTTTAGGGGGTCTGCATACTAACACATGAGTTTGTAGGCGGGTTTGCATACTAACTCACGAGTTTGTAGGGGGTCTGCATACTAATACATGAGTTTGTAGGCGGGTTTGCATACTAACTCACGAGTTTATAGGGTGGTCTGCATACTAACACACGAGTTTGTAGGGGTGTCTGCATACTAACACTCGAGTTTGTAGGCGGGTTTGCATACTAACTCACGAGTTTGTAGGGCGTCTGCATACTAACACATGAGTTTGTAGGGGGTCTGCATACTAACACATGAGTTTGTAGGCGGGTCTGCATACTAACGCATGAGTTTGTAGGCGGGTTTGCATACTAACTCACGAGTTTGTAGGGGGTCTGTATACTAAAACACGAGTTTGTATGGAGGTCTGCATACTTGCAAAGAAGTTTGTAGGGGGAGTTTGCATACTTACTTACAAATTTGTAGAGGGGTCTGTATACTAATACACAAGTTTGTAGTGGTTTTTACATACCAAAACACGAGTTTGAAAGGGGGGTCTGCATAATAAAACACGAATTTATAGGGTGTCTGCATACTTACACACAATATTGTAGGTCGTTCTGCCTACAAACCCACAAGTTTGCAGGGGGTCTGCATACTAACAAACGAGTTTGTATGGGGTGTCAGCATACTAGCGCACGAGTTTGTATTGGGGGTCTGCATACTAATACATGAGTTTGTAGAGGGGTCTGCATACTTACACACACGTTTGTAGGGGGGGTCTGCATACTAACACACGAGTTTGTAGGGAGCTCTGCATACTTATACACAAATTTGTAGGGGGTCTGCATACTAACACACAGGTTTGTAGGGGGGTCTGCATACTTACACACTAGTTTGTAGGGGGGTCTGCATACTAACACACAAGTTTATTAGGGGGGTCTGCATACTAACACACGAGTTTGTAGGGAGCTCTGCATACTTATACACAAATTTGTAGGGGGGTCTGCATACTAACACACAGGTTTGTAGGGAGCTCTGCATACTTACACACAAGTTTGTAGGGGGGTCTGCATACTAACACACAGGTTTGTAGGGAGCTCTGCATACTTATACACAAGTTTGTAGGGGGTCTGCGTACTAACACACAGGTTTGTAGGGAGCTCTGCATACTTATACACAAGTTTGTAGGGGGTCTGCATACTAACACACAGGTATGTAGGGAGCTCTGCATACTTATACACAAGTTTGAAGGGGGGCTGCATTCTTACACACAGGTTTGTAGGGGGGTCTGCATACTTACTCCAAGTTTGTAGTGGTGCCTGCATAATAACACACGAGTATGTAGGGGGTCTGCATAGTTACACACAAGTTTGTAGGGGGGTCTGCATACTAACACACCAGTTTGTAGGGGGGCTGCATTCCTACACACAGGTTTGTAGGGGGGTCTGCATACTTACACAAAGGTTTGTAGGGGAGTCTGCATACTAATACACGAGTAACAGCGACCGTATGTGTGTGTCGTGGGTGGTGTCGTATCTACCCAGTGTGGATGTTGTACGTAACTTGTGTGTAAGTATTCAGACCCCCTACTAACTCGTGTGTTATTATGCAGAGCAAAATCAAACTCGTGTGTTAGTATGCAGACACCACTATAAACTTGGAGTAAGTATGCAGACCCCCCTACAAACCTGTGTGTAATTATGCAGACCTCCCTACCAACTCGTGTAATAGTATGCAGACCCCTCTACAAACTCGTGTGTTAGTATGAAGACCCCCCCCTACAAACGTGTGTGTAAGTATGCAGACCCCCTACAAAGTGGTGTGTTAGTATGCAGACTCCCCTACAAACCTGTGTGTTAGTATGCAGACCCCTCCTACAAACGTGTGTGTAAGAATGCAGACCCCCTACAAACTGGTGTGTAAGTATGCAAAACCCCCTACAAGCTTGTGTGTAAGTATCCAGACCCCCTTACAATCTCGTGTGTAAGTATGCAGACCCACTTATAAACTTGTGTGTAAGTATGCAGACCCCTACTAACTCGTGTGTTATTATGCAGACCCAAATCCAACTCGTGTGTTAGTATGCAGACCCCAATCAAACTCGTGTGTTAGTATGCAGACACCACTACAAACTCGGAGTAAGTATGCAGACACCACTACAAACTCGTGTAATAGTATGCAGACTCCCCTACAAACCCGTGTATTAGTATGCAGACCCCCTTACAAACGTGTGTGTAAGAATGCAGACCCTCTACAAACTGGTGTGTAAGTATGCAAAACCCCTTACAAAATTGTGTGTAAGTATGCAGACCCCCCTACTAATACGTGTGCTAGTATGCAAACCCCCCTACAAACACGTGTGTAAGTATGCAGACCCCCCTACAAACTCGTGTGTTATTATGCAGACCCCCTACAAACTCGTGAGTTAGTATGCATAACCCCCTACAAACTTGTGTGTAAGTATGCAGACCCCCTTCAAACTTGTGTGTAAGTATGCAGACCCCCTACCAACTAGTTTTATAGTATGCAGACCCACCAACAAACTCGTGTGTTAATATGCATAACCCCCCTACAAACTTGTGTGTAAGTATGCAGACCCCCTTCAAACTTGTGTGTAAGTATGCAGACCCCCTACCAACTCGTTTAATAGTATGCAGACCCCCCAACAAACTCGTGTGTTAGTATGCATAACCCCCCTACAAGCTTGTGTGTAAGTATGCAGACCCCATTCAAATTTGTGTGTAAGTATGCAGACCCCCTACCAACTCGTTTAATAGTATGCAGATCCCCCAACAAACACGTGTGTTAGTATGCATAACCCCCCTACAAATTTGTGTGTAGGTATGCAGACCCCCTACCAACTCGTTTAATAGTATGCAGACCCCCCAACAAACACGTGTGTTAGTATGCATAACCCCCCTACAAATTTGTGTGTAAATATGCAGACCCCCTTCAAACTTGTGTGTTAGTATGCATAACCCCCCTACAAACTTGTGTGTAAGTATGCAGACCCCCTTCAAACTTGTGTGTAAGTATGCAGACCCCCTACCAACTCGTTTAATAGTATGCAGACCCCCCCAACAAACTCGTGTGTTAGTATGCATAATCCCCCTACACTCTTGTCTGTAAGTATGCAGACCCCCTACCAACTCGTTTAATAGTATGCAGACCCCCAACAAACTCGTGTGTTAGTATGCATAATCCCCCTACAAACTTGTGTGTAAGTATGCAGACCCCCTTCAAATTTGTGTGTAAGTATGCATACCCCCTCCCAACTCGTTTAATAGTATGCAGATCCCCCTACAAACTCGTTTAATAGTATGCAGACCCCCCAACAAACTCGTGTGTTAGTATGCATAACCCCCCTACAAACTTGTGTGTAGGTATGCAGACCCCCTTCAAACTTGTGTGTAAGTATGCAGACCCCCTACCAACTCGTTTAATAGTATGCAGACCCTCTTCAAACTCGTGAGTTAGTATGCAAACCCCCCACTACAAACTTGTGTGTAAGTATGCAGACCCCCTTCAAACTTGTGTGTAAGTATGCAGACCCCCTACCAACTCGTTTAATAGTATGCAGACCCCCCAACAAACTCGTGTGTTAGTATGCATAACCCCCCTACAAACTTGTGTGTAAGTATGCAGACCCCCTTCAAACTTGTGTGTAAGTATGCAGACCCCCTACCAACTCGTTTAATAGTATGCAGACCCCCCAACAAACTCGTGTGTTAGTATGCATAACCCCCTACAAATTTGTGTGTAAGTATGCAGACCCCCTCCAAACTTGTGTGTTAGTATGCATAACCCCCCTACAAACTTGTGTGTAAGTATGCAGACCCCCTTCAAACTTGTGTGTTAGTGTGCATAACCCCCTACAAACTTGTGTGTAAGTATGCATAACCCCCCTACAAACTTGTGTGTAAGTATGCAGACCCCCTTCAAACTTATGTGTAAGTATGCAGACCCCCTACCAACTCGTTTAATAGTATGCAGACCCCCCAACAAACTTGTGTGTTAGTGTGCATAACCCCCTACAAACCTGTGTGTTAGTATGCATAACCCCCCTACAAATTTGTGTGTAAATATGCAGACCCCCTTCAAACTTGTGTGTTAGTATGCATAACCCCCCTACAAACTTGTGTGTAAGTATGCAGACCCCCCAACAAACTCGTGTGTTAGTATGCATAACCCCCTACAAATTTGTGTGTAAGTATGCAGACCCCCTCCAAACTTGTGTGTTAGTATGCATAACCCCCCTACAAACTTGTGTGTAAGTATGCAGACCCCCTTCAAACTTGTGTGTTAGTGTGCATAACCCCCTACAAACTTGTGTGTAAGTATGCAGACCCCCTTCAAACTTGTGTGTAAGTATGCAGACCCCCTTCAAACTTGTGTGTAAGTATGCAGACCCCCTACCAACTCGTTTAATAGTATGCAGACCCCCCAACAAACTCGTGTGTTAGTATGCATAACCCCCCTACAAACTTGTGTGTAAGTATGCAGACCCCCTTCAAACTTGTGTGTAAGTATGCAGACCCCCTACCAACTCGTTTAATAGTATGCAGACCCCCCAACAAACTCGTGTGTTAGTATGCATAACCCCCTACAAATTTGTGTGTAAGTATGCAGACCCCCTCCAAACTTGTGTGTTAGTATGCATAACCCCCCTACAAACTTGTGTGTAAGTATGCAGACTCCCTTCAAACTTGTGTGTTAGTGTGCATAACCCCCTACAAACTTGTGTGTAAGTATGCAGACCCCCTTCAAACTTGTGTGTAAGTATGCAGACCCCCTTCAAACTTATGTGTAAGTATGCAGACCCCCTACCAACTCGTTTAATAGTATGCAGACCCCCCAACAACCTCGTGTGTTAGTATGCATAACCCCCCTACAAACTTGTGTGTAAGTTTGCAGACCCCCTTCAAATTTGTGTGTAAGTATGCAGATCCCCTTCAAACTTGTGTGTAAGTATGCAGACCCCCTACCAACTCGTTTAATAGTATGCAGACCCCCCAACAAACGCGTGTGTTAGTATGCATAATCCCCCTACACTCTTGTCTGTAAGTATGCAGACCCCCTACCAACTCGTTTAATAGTATGCAGACCCCCAACAAACTCGTGTGTTAGTATGCATAACCCCCCTATAAACTTGTGTGTAAGTATGCAGACCCCCTCCAAACTTGTGTGTTAGTATGCATAACCCCCCTACAAACTTGTGTGTAAGTATGCAGACCCCCTTCAAACTTGTGTGTTAGTGTGCATAACCCCCTACAAACTTGTGTGTAAGTATGCATAACCCCCCTACAAACTTGTGTGTAAGTATGCAGACCCCCTTCAAACTTATGTGTAAGTATGCAGACCCCCTACCAACTCGTTTAATAGTATGCAGACCCCCCAACAAACTTGTGTGTTAGTGTGCATAACCCCCTACAAACCTGTGTGTTAGTATGCATAACCCCCCTACAAATTTGTGTGTAAATATGCAGACCCCCTTCAAACTTGTGTGTTAGTATGCATAACCCCCCTACAAACTTGTGTGTAAGTATGCAGACCCCCCAACAAACTCGTGTGTTAGTATGCATAACCCCCTACAAATTTGTGTGTAAGTATGCAGACCCCCTCCAAACTTGTGTGTTAGTATGCATAACCCCCCTACAAACTTGTGTGTAAGTATGCAGACCCCCTTCAAACTTGTGTGTTAGTGTGCATAACCCCCTACAAACTTGTGTGTAAGTATGCAGACCCCCTTCAAACTTGTGTGTAAGTATGCAGACCCCCTTCAAACTTGTGTGTAAGTATGCAGACCCCCTACCAACTCGTTTAATAGTATGCAGACCCCCCAACAAACTCGTGTGTTAGTATGCATAACCCCCCTACAAACTTGTGTGTAAGTATGCAGACCCCCTTCAAACTTGTGTGTAAGTATGCAGACCCCCTACCAACTCGTTTAATAGTATGCAGACCCCCCAACAAACTCGTGTGTTAGTATGCATAACCCCCTACAAATTTGTGTGTAAGTATGCAGACCCCCTCCAAACTTGTGTGTTAGTATGCATAACCCCCCTACAAACTTGTGTGTAAGTATGCAGACCCCCTTCAAACTTGTGTGTTAGTGTGCATAACCCCCTACAAACTTGTGTGTAAGTATGCAGACCCCCTTCAAACTTGTGTGTAAGTATGCAGACCCCCTTCAAACTTATGTGTAAGTATGCAGACCCCCTACCAACTCGTTTAATAGTATGCAGACCCCCCAACAACCTCGTGTGTTAGTATGCATAACCCCCCTACAAACTTGTGTGTAAGTTTGCAGACCCCCTTCAAATTTGTGTGTAAGTATGCAGATCCCCTTCAAACTTGTGTGTAAGTATGCAGACCCCCTACCAACTCGTTTAATAGTATGCAGACCCCCCAACAAACGCGTGTGTTAGTATGCATAATCCCCCTACACTCTTGTCTGTAAGTATGCAGACCCCCTACCAACTCGTTTAATAGTATGCAGACCCCCAACAAACTCGTGTGTTAGTATGCATAACCCCCCTATAAACTTGTGTGTAAGTATGCAGACCCCCTTCAAATTTGTGTGTAAGTATGCATACCCCCTCCCAACTCGTTTAATAGTATGCAGATCCCCCTACAAACTCGTTTAATAGTATGCAGACCCCCCAACAAACTCGTGTGTTAGTATGCATAACCCCCCTACAAACTTGTGTGTAGGTATGCAGACCCCCTTCAAACTTGTGTGTAAGTATGCAGACCCCCTACCAACTCGTTTAATAGTATGCAGACCCTCTACAAACCCGTGAGTTAGTATGCAAACCCCCCACTACAAACTTGTGTGTAAGTATGCAGACCCCCTTCAAACTTGTGTGTAAGTATGCAGACCCCCTACCAACTCGTTTAATAGTATGCAGACCCCCCAACAAACTCGTGTGTTAGTATGCATAACCCCCCTACAAACTTGTGTGTAAGTATGCAGACCCCCTTCAAACTTGTGTGTAAGTATGCAGACCCCCTACCAACTCGTTTAATAGTATGCAGACCCCCCAACAAACTCGTGTGTTAGTATGCATAACCCCCTACAAATTTGTGTGTAAGTATGCAGACCCCCTCCAAACTTGTGTGTTAGTATGCATAACCCCCCTACAAACTTGTGTGTAAGTATGCAGACCCCCTTCAAATTTGTGTGTAAGTATGCATACCCCCTCCCAACTCGTTTAATAGTATGCAGATCCCCCTACAAACTCGTTTAATAGTATGCAGACCCCCCAACAAACTCGTGTGTTAGTATGCATAACCCCCCTACAAACTTGTGTGTAGGTATGCAGACCCCCTTCAAACTTGTGTGTAAGTATGCAGACCCCCTACCAACTCGTTTAATAGTATGCAGACCCTCTACAAACCCGTGAGTTAGTATGCAAACCCCCCACTACAAACTTGTGTGTAAGTATGCAGACCCCCTTCAAACTTGTGTGTAAGTATGCAGACCCCCTACCAACTCGTTTAATAGTATGCAGACCCCCCAACAAACTCGTGTGTTAGTATGCATAACCCCCCTACAAACTTGTGTGTAAGTATGCAGACCCCCTTCAAACTTGTGTGTAAGTATGCAGACCCCCTACCAACTCGTTTAATAGTATGCAGACCCCCCAACAAACTCGTGTGTTAGTATGCATAACCCCCTACAAATTTGTGTGTAAGTATGCAGACCCCCTCCAAACTTGTGTGTTAGTATGCATAACCCCCCTACAAACTTGTGTGTAAGTATGCAGACCCCCTTCAAACTTGTGTGTTAGTGTGCATAACCCCCTACAAACTTGTGTGTAAGTATGCAGACCCCCTTCAAACTTGTGTGTAAGTATGCAGACCCCCTTCAAACTTGTGTGTAAGTATGCAGACCCCCTTCAAACTTGTGTGTAAGTATGCAGACCCCCTACCAACTCGTTTAATAGTATGCAGGCCCCCCAACAAACTCGTGTGTTAGTATGCATAACCCCCCTACAAACTTGTGTGTAAGTATGCAGACCCCCTTCAAACTTGTGTGTAAGTATGCAGACCCCCTACCAACTCGTTTAATAGTATGCAGACCCCCCAACAAACTCGTGTGTTAGTATGCATAACCCCCTACAAATTTGTGTGTAAGTATGCAGACCCCCTCCAAACTTGTGTGTTAGTATGCATAACCCCCCTACAAACTTGTGTGTAAGTATGCAGACCCCCTTCAAACTTGTGTGTAAGTATGCAGACCCCCTTCAAACTTATGTGTAAGTATGCAGCCCCCTACCAACTCGTTTAATAGTATGCAGACCCCCCAACAACCTCGTGTGTTAGTATGCATAACCCCCCTACAAACTTGTGTGTAAGTTTGCAGACCCCCTTCAAATTTGTGTGTAAGTATGCAGATCCCCTTCAAACTTGTGTGTAAGTATGCAGACCCCCTACCAACTCGTTTAATAGTATGCAGACCCCCCAACAAACGCGTGTGTTAGTATGCATAACCCCCCTACAAACTTGTGTGTAAGTATGCAGACCCCTTTCAAATTTGTGTGTAAGTATGCAGACCCCCTACCAACTCGATTAATAGTATGCAGATCCCCCTACAAACTCGTGAGTTAGTATGCAACCCCCCCCCCCCTACAAACTTGTGTGTAAGTATGCAGACCCCTTCAAACTTGTGTGTAAGTATGCAGACCCCCTACCAACTCGTTTAATAGTATGCAGACCCCCCAACATACTCGTGTGTTAGTATGCATAACCCCCCTACAAACGGAGGGTGTAAGTATGCAGACCCCCTTCAAACTTGTGTGTAAGTATGCAGATCCCCTACCAACTCGTTTAATAGTATGCAGACCCCCAACAAACTCGTGTGTTAGTATGCATAACCCCCCTACAAACTTGTGTGTAAGTATGCAGACCCCCTTCAAATTTGTGTGTAAGTATGCAGACCCCCTACCAACTCGATTAATAGTATGCAGACCCCCTACCAACTCGTTTAATAGTATGCAGACCCCCAACAAACTCGTGTGTTAGTATGCATAACCCCCCTACAAACTTGTGTGTAAGTATGCAGACCCCTTTCAAATTTGTGTGTAAATATGCAGACCCCCTACCAACTCGTTTAATAGTATGCAGACCCCCCCCCCAACAAACTCGTGTGTTAGTATGCATAGCCCCCTTACAAACGGAGGGTGTCGTTGACGACACTGATTTTGGGCCAGAAGTGGTATTGGGTATCAGTAAATATGGTGTAGGAATGAGGGCCGGTTTTTGGGAAGTAATAGATGGAGGTGGCATTTGCACAGGATTCCCAGAGGTATCCGGAGCAGATGCTTTAGCGTATGAAATGTTCGGTGTTGTGGACCGTAGACCAGGCACCTGTATTTGTGTTTTATATGAAGGGGTCGGTTTTCTGGTTTTATCCCCATCGACCTTCCTTTTAGTTGCGCAGAGTTGAGATCCTCTGAGAAGTGCTCTGAAAAGTGTAGCGAAAATGGTAACTAAGAGAGAAATTGACTGTATTGAGTGAAAAAAGTTTATACACTAATGAAAGAAATAGAAAAATTATATTGTTTTTAAACAAATTATATATATTTTTTATAGAAATATTATTTTTTATAAGAAATAACAGCCTATTATCAAATTATTATTTTACAAAAACCTACCCGGTGTAATAAATACGAAACAAGACATAAATATTACCCATAATTTTTAACACATTCTACAATTTAATAATTGCGGAGCACAGTTCCAAGTGTTGTTAAACATTCAGAACCTCGCTTCCGTTCTAGTTCACCTGTTCGACTCAAATTACACACATTCCATTTCTAAACCACTCAAGTATCGGTAAAATGCAACCACTTCAAACTTTTGTTAAGTTTGGAATTTAAAAATGCAGCTTCGTGCTTGTTAAGTGCCCGGAACACTTTAAAAAGAAAACTAGGTGAATCGATGGCCAATGATAGGTTCTAGAAGTAATACGTGTCAAGATTTATTGCCTTCTTATTTCAGGAAATGTATTTATGCAGTGCAATACACGGTTAGATTTAGTAGACGTAATGCAATCGAACAACGCAAGGGCACCTACCTTCAGATCTGGTAAATATGGCTTCTTTAATTTTATATCTGTTCAAAGACTCTTACAACAAAAAACTCCTAAAAGCTAATATTTCTGCTTCATTGTTTGCTCAGTACTTACTGCTCCATGTACCACCAAGTAATAAGAACGAAGTGTTTATCCTACTTAGGTCTACATAGACAAATTTTATTTTAGTTATTTTTTATTAAATAATTACAATTAATATAAATAAAACAACATAACCTTGCTACTTTGCTGTAGGAAGTCTGAATAACACAGTTGTGCCACAAGATACAATTTAGAAAGCCCCCAACTCACAAAAGAAATTTCCCTTAAGCCTTCCTACTGCCGTGAGCGGTGCGCATACTTATAAAATAAATATTTTAAAATATTGAAAACTTTACGAGCCTCCGCACACGGGTTGACGCTCGAAATGGTCGACTCGAGAAAAATCGCGTTCGTCTCTCCCCTCAACTCAACTTCCTACATCGTGGCATTGGGGTCTGCAGACGGGGCGTTTTGTGGTCTTCAAAAACCGATCAGTTCCTCGTCCCCTGCGTTCCTCGTCTCTTGAAATTTATCGAGAGGATCGCGCAATTCAACGTTATGGAGGTGATTAAAATTTCATCTTTTTTCTTCTTTTACTGCTTTATTAACATTTGCAGATTTTTTAAATGATCGGTGAATGTTATGTTCGTTGCAGTACTCGTAGTTTAAGTTACAGTAGGTTAATGTTTAATTAGTTGTAATAATTATTTATAATATAAAATTCCGAAAACATTCAACTTCTAGTTCTAGGTTTTTAATGTAAAATTCATTGGGGAAATCGAAAAACACCCTGAACTTTATGAAGTTGCTTGAAGTAATCATCTTGAATTTACTGATTAAACTAATTTTAAGCATACTTAACAAAGTGAATGCGTAATTGCTTACTTGCCGACGCGTTTCAAAACATTCGTTCTTTTTACTTAGGATACGCATTCACTTAGTTGAGTATTATTTTAAAATTAGCTGAACTTTATATTCACAACTCTCACTAGAGTGATGTATGAATCTTTAGACATTCTATAAAATGCTAAAAATTTAGTGTCACTCTGTTCCAGTTCTTTTGCACCAACAAAGAACCGAGTACTAAAATTACGCCCAATATAAGGATGCACCCATAATCTACGGTTACTTCTTTTCTAGCGCCGGTACCACAAAAACATCACAAAGTCTTCCTCACCACTACTTAAACTGCTCATTTTTATTACTTTCTGCGTTTAAAAATGCGGCGAAGGTCAGTTCTGGTCGCGATATGGAAACTAACTGAAGTCGACCAATGTGCGGATGGCAGACACCCGAGCCGCAGATATCGCACAAGACGAGAGTGACGCTCGAACCTCTCGACCAGTCAACAATCGACCCGTGTGCGGAGGCTCTACCTTTTCGTGTCGTTGTATAATTATGAAGGTTACCTCCTTAGCTGGATCCCTTGTAGTAAATCCGATCGATCAGAAATTGATCCCTTGGTCACCGCTAGTACTGGCCTCTTCCTGCCTGGTCTCAATCGCTTCTCTTATTCAACTCTTGTACCTAACGTGTTACTTTAATTAAAAAGGATCGGCAATATCATATACTTAGGGATCAGCTGATAATAAACTTAGAGCGTACAGTGCTGCCCTCAGTAGAACCATTAGTAAGTACTTGCGCTAAATATCGGCTACTTGGCGTCAATACGAAAAAAAACGTTACAATTTATGCGTTGAAACAGCTGTTGTACCAAATACCATATAACATAAAATCCCCTGTTTTATGAAAACATAAGGTATCACTTATTTTAAAGGAAAAGGGACGAAATAACTTTGCCCCTTTTGTGAAAAGATTTTCTCCCATATAAAATTACAATTACTTCATAAATTTAAATAACTATTTAATATTTGAAATAACTCTAGGGAAAGTGTAACTAATAGAAGAAATTGAAAAGATTTGTGAAAAATAACTTTACAGATAAAATATACATTTTAAAATTACTACACTAAATGCTATATTTACTCGAAGCTACTGCAATGTTAAACTTATATTAAATTGGTTTTAGTTCTGATATAATTAATAGTTGCATTTAAGTTGATCACCTCAAAATAAAGTTACAACAATAGTTGGAACTTCGGAATCCCAGGGAGTGAGTTCGTTTGATGGTGTCAGAATACACCAAACGTTGACCTAAACTAGGCTGACTCATTTCCTTCGAAATAAGTTACCATTCGTAGGTACATCAGTGGGTACAATCAAACACAAGGACTGCTTCAGATGCTAGCAATTGTACATCTGTGATTTTTAATACCATGACATTTCATCTTTCTCCAATTTTAATTAATTTTCTTATAAATAGACTTGCACTTACACATTAGAATTAAACCTTGGTACACTTTTACTTCATATTGTGTTTATTTTTCCATTCTTACTATTAGTTTACACGATCCCTATAGGCCTTATATAGTCTATTTATATATCTTACTGTATTTCACTTGTAGTTATTACAGTTTTTTCAAATAATAAATAAATATAATGAATTAATTTTAGATGGGAGAAAACTTTTCACTAACAAAGCAAGGTTTGCAATATAGTTATTTCCTCTTATTTGGCTTAAAATAGGTGGTAACATATGACTTCATAAAACAGCTGATATCCTAATATAGGTTATGTGGTAGAACAGCTGTTTTAACGCATAGGTTATGTTATTTTATTTATAATAATTCAAACTATTTAATAAAAAGTAATTGAAATAAATTGTTTCATTGCTGACCAAAGTAGGAATTGATTTCAAACCATTTTTGTAAATATTACTTGTTTGTGCATACCTGTTTAAAAAAAATATTAAAAGATTTATTGGCATAAAAGTGGTATATAGACTATTCATGTATACTTAGCACTAGACAAAAGTTGTTAAGTCAAGTTTATTTATAATTAAAATGTTTAACTAAGTTTGTTTGTAAATAAAATAATTGTAAGAAAGAAATTAATATTTTCCTACATTGAAAAATTTTATATTATATATTTCTTGTTTTCATACTTGCTATTAGGGCCTAAATACACCACATTTATTTGTCTTTTCTTACGTCTTTGCATTATTTTACGTGTGATTCGAAAAGTTGCATAAGTCTTAGTTACCTAATTTGTAAAATTACTTCAAACAAATGGAGTTTATAAAAAGTGTAAAAGTTAGGCGACAAAGCTATGACGTATTCCACGGCTATATGTTACTCACGAATACAAAAACTCACTTTAGGCCCCGCGCTAATTTCAAAAACCAAACTAAAACAGTCTTCTGCAAAAAAGAAATCATTTCTGTAAACTGAAGTTCATTTTCCGTTAAGCACAACTTACGGATATGGAACCGTGTACTGATCCACGACACTGAAACCACCCCTAATGTCCTCCAATGGGTGGTAATAGGTGGTATTTCTACTCCAACGATTCAATTAACCAAACTTTCCTATACAGACTAAGCAACATATAATAAAAGTAGGGGAAAAATAAATAACAACCTATATCCCTCTCGGGGTTGAAAACGGTTGAGTAAATACTGCAGTTATTGAATGAGACGAATGGGCGATTTAAATTTCGAACCTGTACAATTCATAGGTTCCTTTCATACTTGGTTGTAACAAGGACTGCACTTTAAAGTCGTGGAGATTATGTTTAGTGGGGGTTGAGGAACCGAGTGCAGGTCTAGGAAAGTGTGTTTGCCTCGGGGGCAGGTATTTATTTCTTGTGAAACCTATATTTGACGAAGAGAATTTATAAGAGCTTTAACCCAAGACGCTGGAAAGAGATACACCTATTACTAGCCACTTTGTACGCCAAAATATTAAATTAAATTATAGTGGAAAACCTAATATTGCTCAATATTTAGGCTAAGCACAGAAACTGTTAGTGTACAATACTTTGTAATAAAAATAACCTTTTTGGGTTGAAGAAAAAGCACTATTCTATAAAAGTTATGATTATAATTTTTCTTTAAATTATAATTTTTGTATATTCTAATTTCATACAATGAATTTATGTTTTGTGTCCTTTCTCGTGATTACTTCAACATTTGGCTAAAAAACGTTTACTTGTGATTCGAAAAGTATCACCTTGTGTCTTTGGCTTTCGAAAACAAAAATTTGAAAAAAGAATCACAAATTTTGGAAATTATCGAAGATTGTGTATAGTCCCAGTAGTCCTTAACGAAAACATATCGTAAGCCCATCGTAGTATCTTCTACATTTAGTTTTATAATAAAATGTTTAGTTCAAATTTTGTTTCAACAAAAACAAATAATTACGAAGGATTAGGGCGTACACGGGATTAAAACTGGGGGTGGGGGAGTAATAATCATTCCGATTGTAAAATCTTAGCACGAAAAGGCATTTGTAAGCAAATTATACATAACCTGTTACAAGTCTTATAGCTACTTTTTGCTTTATGAAGCCAGCTACTCATTGCTCCCTCAAAAAGAATAAAAATAATTAGGGTCAATATAAAAACAAAGAAAAAATCCGGGGGTTACTTTTATTATTGTTTTAGCTCATTACAAATACTTCAGTTAAACATTTTAAATTGACTAAAAAAATATGTATAGGAACTTTGTTATAGTGGTAGTTCTGCTTTGTGTAGACGTTTATCTCTAACATTTAATCAATGTTCAGAGATCAGGTTTGAAAATAATATTTAATCTATACTGCAATGCTTTATTTTGCAGATAAGATGGCAAAACTAAACGCAGAACAAAGAAGCAAATTCATGAAATTACTCTTGCTAATAATTGGTATAAGAATTAAAAATTCCAAGGTTGAAATAAATCTGGCGTACCTCATGGCCATAGCCTTCTTCTGGACCATCACTTTCACACTGATCGTGCTGAACGCCCTCCACAGTGACCACAGTGACATGGACGATGCCATCGATGCAATTTGCGACCTCTGTTTTGGCGTGTTCGTCGTGCTGTGTGTCATCATAAACATCACCCAAAGGCACAACTATCTCCGTGTCTACAGGACAATAAACGAAGGTGTGTACACCTATAAGGTCCCACTGACAGATGCAGCCAGGATACACGACAAGTTCATGAAGCAATCAGGCCGGATTTTACGTTGCGGCACTAGTCTCTATCTGATAGCTTTTGTGTCTAATTTCATTTCGCCTTTCGTCTTTGGAATTGTTCAGCTAATGTACTCCAAGAGCGAAGTGAAGCACCTCCCACTACCAATCGCCCATTGCAGTACATTCTACTTGAACACTCTCCCCGGATACATTTTGGCTTACTCTATCACTTTGGTATCTGCTGTTTTTTTCACATTACTTTATTTCTCTTTGATTTGTTTCAAGTTCTTATCAATTACAAATCTTTTATGTGAGATTGAAATTCTGTCATCTTCCATACAAAGTCTTAAAGAAGAAGCGGTTTCGATGGCCGAGCAATCGACGTCACGGGCACCTGATGGTCATCGTGTCGACGAATGTTTCAAGATGTTAGCGAAGCAAGTTATTCAACACCATCAACAAATTATCTTGTAAGTGGAAATACTTATAAGGTTTAAATACAATTGAATTTTGAGTTTAAAATTTTAAAAGAAAAAGAAAACTACTTAGTATACATTTCATGATAAGTGTAGCTGTTCACTCGTAAGCTGGCGCGCGATCGATCAATAGAAAATCAAGGTTAGTCCCATTCAAAAACATTGGTTTTTGTAGTGCGTGTTGCATCAAAGGCATCGCTACAAACTGCAGGCGTTGTGGTAGTTTAGAAAACTGATATAAGTAATGTTATTCAAAACTTTATTTAAATGATCTGGTTAATATGACTAATGAAGTAAAATAATATTTATAGCGGCCTTTTGGCCTTGTCAAATCTACATTATTGTAATATAAATACTATGCTTCATATTATAATGTCTTTGGAACGGTCTTTTCCTTCCTGTACCTCGACCGGCCTGTGTTTGCCCTTCGAGGTCACCTATGTGAACAGCTATAACATACATTTTATTATATATTTCAATTTATTATATATTAGTATTTTAATGCTAACAATTTCTTTAATTTTAAATAATAAGATGGAAGTTAAAACGGAAAGAGGTAAAAAGGTTTACATTAATCATCATATTAACAAGAAAGAGGTCTGCTACATTTGTTGTAATTTGAACCTGGTTACCGCGCCCCTTAAACAAGCGCATTACTATAGTGCAAAGAGGGTTGCCTAATAAACCTGCTGCAGGCAGACAACAAGGCGTTTGTAATTTAATTAATTGTGATGGATTCATGAGAGTGACTGAATTAATCTGGCGAACAGCAAACTGAAGATGGAGAGCTCATGTCATGGAGTTATTACATAAAACAATCGTAATAAATAATTGGCCATCTGTAAAGAAACGCATTCGTTTAACGTATTTACTTACCATCAATGTACTCCTCAAGTGTTTAGCTTTAATTGTTAACCTTAGATAAGGTCAGCTGGTTGTATGGGCTGTGTCTTCCAAACGAAATCGGTAGTCTTATTTCCAAATTTTGTTTCAGATACGTAAGGCGCTTGAGCTGTTTGTTTAGTATGTTGATGTTGCTCGTTTTGAATACTGGCTGTGTAACGCTCACATTGGCGTGCTACAGAATCAGCGTTGTAAGTAACACACAGTTTATATCGCAATGAAACATGCAAAGCTATTTGTAAGGAAACAAGTGTTTTTGGTTAATTATCAAATATATAGTATAGTTCAATTACCTGTGATTTTGCCTGTTCGCTGTTGAACCTGTTTGGATAGGGTGAGGTCACGTGGGAAACACTGATACAAATTTGCGTGGAACTGCCGTGTACTTATTTATTAGAAGTTTACAACCATACTTACAACAATTACAACGCTGGAGGTTTGTAGGACCTTCGCTGGAGGTTTGTAAGACCTTCGCTGGAGGTTTGTAGGACCTTCGCTGGAGGCCTGTAGGATCTTCGCTGGAGGTTTGTAGGACCAAGCAGATAGAAAGTATTTAAAGGGGTTTAATTTGTTCTACTTTACGCCTGTAGGACCTTCGCTGGAGGTTTATAGGACCAAGCAGATAGAAAGTATTTAAAGGGGTTTAATTTGTTCTACTTTACGCCTGTAGGACCTTCGCTGGAGGTTTGTAGGACCTTCGCTGGAGGTTTGTAGGACCTTCGCTGGAGGTTTGTAGGACCAAGCAGATAGAAAGTATTTAAAGGGGTTTAATTTGTTATATTTTACGTTTGTTGTAAAATAATATTAAATAACTATTACAGTAACTAAGAACCTGGAGCCGTACAAGAGGGAATTCTAGCTCTTATCCGATTATTTGTAAATATGTTTCGCTCTCTGAATGACAGCCCTATACTTGAAGGAGTTACAACCTCCACCTGAAATTTCATTCCCATCCTTGAAGTTACAGCCTTATCATATAGCCTACTGTTGACAACGAAATGACAACTTTAGTTGGATGTACAGCTTTTGAAATAAAATAGGATTTATAAAACAATATTAAAAAAATGTGTGTGTTACCATACTTAGGCAAGTAGCAACTCTAAAGTTACAAAAATACCATAAGGTTTATGGAAGTAATAAATTATTTTCAAATAATCTAATTTTATAAATTGATTTGCTTGTGATTGACAAGGGAAAGATTGTAAAATTGATTACCTGTTTCCTTTTTTATGTAATTATAAAAAAAAAAAACATTATGGGACGTGGCTAAATGTCGTCGATTTCGTGTTTGTTAGGTTCTAGAGGCTGATAGAATAAGTTCGGTCCTGCTGAGTCTCCCCCTGTTGCTGCGGTTGGGAACTAAATAGTCATTTAATGTTCAACTTTATGTCGTAGATTAGTTTTCAGTAAATAAAAAAAATCCAATCATATATTTGGAGCTTGAAACCTGTGGAAAGCATCAGTGATTGTAGTTTCTATGCACCACTTTAATTCATCATACTATGGTAACGCTAGACTCTGTCAAAAATATGCAACAAGCAATTTGGGCAATATATTTTCACAAGCTGTCAACAGATGAACACCCATGTCATGGTTTATGTCCTTCTATGCCAGATACCTGGTGTAAATACAAAAGATTTCTCCAAAATGATGAAGAGGGAAATTACAAGCATGAAAGAAGTATTGCTGGTGCAATAATGAGGAAATTAAACCAGTTTTTAAAGATCTTGCAGATCCAGTTTTATTACAAAGGTGTACACACGGTAAAACTCAAAATGCTGATGAGTCGTTCAATAGCGTGGTATGGACTACAGTACCCAAAAATGTTCTTGTAGGAATAAAAACTTTGAACTTAGGAGTTTATGATAGTGTGTCATGTTTCAATGAAGGCTACATAAGTAAGTGCAAGGTATTTCAGAGATTGGGACTGACATCTGGGTCATTTATGGTAACGGCTATGCAAACTTTAGATGCAGAAAGAATAAGAAGTTCAGAAAAAAGAATTTCTGATTATGAAAGAGATGCTAGAAGAAGAAGGAGGTTATCCAGAAAGAAGTTGGAAGAAGAATATGACAATTTGTCTGACTGTGAAGCTGAAATGCATTAAGGTTGGTCAGTTTTTATTATGTGGTTTCAGTTTTTTGAGATTTACCGAAAATTTGTTTTTTTAAGACATAAGGAACATTTTCTCATGGACCGGTTAAGGTAATTGACCAAGATTTTCAGGGTACATTACAGGTGTAAAGATACAACTTTTGACCAGAGGAAATTTTGCTAACATAAAATTAAATCATTTTATGCACAATTACAAGGCAAAAATAGAAAGAGTTCAAACATGTTGCCGAAAAAAAATTTTTTATTAAACTACAAATGGAAAAAAACAAATGCTCCGGTCAAAAGTTGTAAAAGGGTCTCATAAAACACTGGTAAACAATTTCAAATTGATAACTTGTAAGAGTGCTGAGAAAATGTTCCTTATGTTTGTATGGAGTAGCATACAAGGTCCGGGTCCCCTTAATTCATCAAGATTTAGGGTACCAACCTCCAGGGATGTTGTATGAAAGTAAACTAAAATGTTAATCTAACTGTAAGAAAGTAATTAAACATTATCTGGGAATTATATTATAAAAGCAAGTTCAGAGCAAGTAAAAGTAGAGATCTAACATTCGTGCAAGATTACCCAAATAATGTTTCTAATATATTGCAAAATTATAAAAATGTTTAAAACAGTTGAGAAATGAATAACGGAGCGTATTTTTACACTTGGCTTTCTTACATGTAACTACACAACAAACATATAATAAAAGGCAATGCACGAACAACTTTAACGCATAATATAAAAATAGATTTCGTTGTGGTAACAGATGTTAACGTTTTCCAGGAACCTCGTTTCACAACGTCTGCAACTCCTACATATTTCACTATTGTGTTGGTAGCACTGCTGGGTATGGGGCTGCACTGCTGGATGGGTCAGATAGTTCTTAACGCAGTAAGTGTTTAAACGAGGAAATGTCTTAGGTCAGTTGGTTATATTAAGTAGATAAAGAAATAAAAAAATATATAAGTAAGAAAACAAATGGAATTAATTAATTAAATTTTATATATCTGTTGCAATATTAGAGCTTTGACATAATAGACTGATTGTATGACTAGTGTCAGTAAACAGTAAATATTCAAGAACAAATAAAATATTTTTTTAAATACAATAATTATTACTTATTATAGTTATTTAAGTTTTGTATATACTGTTTATGAATATTCTTATCCAAATTCACAATGCAATGGAAATATGACAATTTTCCTTCTTTTATTAATTTAATTTTATCAATTAATATAATTTTTCAATTTCAGCTGACTTTATATTATAGGTCATGTGGTAAAACAGCTGTTTTACCGTATAGGTTATGTTACTTTGTTTATAATAATAATTAATATAATTATTATTACACTATAATTAATTATGAACATTATAATAATTAATGTAATTATTTAATAAAAAATAAGTAGCAATAAATTTTTTTTTGTTGATCAAAGTTAGAATTGAGTTTAAAATATTTGTGTAAAGGTTAATTGTTGAAGATTACTTTTTTTATATAAAGAAACTCCATAAATTACTATTCAACACAATACAACTCTTTACTTCAGATATCGATCTCGTTTTATATATTGTTTTTATTCATTTGAAAATTCTAAAAAATAATTCAATATTTGACTCTTTAGAAATGATTCAACGGAATGCACGTTACCACGCTCTCACAGGAGTTTCAGTGTAGATTTTCAGTTCTCTAAGCAAAAACAATAAAACTCCAAAACACATCCCTACTCTAATAAAAATACGTTAAACATTGAAATTCAAAACGGTTTCTTTAACCATGTAAAATAATTAGAAAATCATTATTTTTAATTTTTTTTAAACTTTTTTTTTCATCCAGGGAGATGAGTTACGGAAGGCTATTTACAGCTCAGGCTGGGAGGACTTCCCGAAATCATTCACCAAGGATTTACTCATTATGGGAGAAATCCTAAAGAAACCTCTGTGCTTTAAGCTAATGGGACTCTACGATCTTCGCTTGGAAACCTTGACAACAGTAAGTCCCAAGGCTAAGTTAGCCACTACAAGTGTAACTTCTCACTGTAAAGTACTATAGCTGTAATTGTAACTTCCAGTAATGCCAGATACGTCCCATCATGGGTACCAAGTGTTCCAAAGATAAAATAGTCCTCATCATATGCTTTTCTTAAAATCTTACCCAAACATATGCTATGCTTAGTCATCATTACAAGGACGAATATTAAGATTTCCTTTAGACTCATATAAATTTGTACACGTCATATATATATATATATATATATATATATATATATATATATATATATATATATATATATCAAATTACATTAGAAAACGGTTATAAAAAGAAAACTGTTGACAAACTTAATTATAATATTTTTAATAAACAAAATAATAATTTAATTTGCAATAATAGTAATGATAATACAATATGACTTCATTTTTATTTATAGGCCATGAAATAAAAAATATCACCAAATTATTTAAAAATACAAATATCAAAATTGCATACAAAACTAATAACAAAATAATAAACATAATAAATAACAATAATAAAACAATTAATATGCATGAAAAAATTGGTGTTTATAAATTAGAATGCGAAAATTGTAATAAAGCTTATATAGGTCAAACCAAGAAAAAATTAAAAGAAAGATGTAAAAAACATTTAAATGCCTATATTAATCCAGAAATATATAAATCAAATTTTGCAAATCATTGTATTAATAATAAGCACCAATTTCCAAATATTGAAAATATAAAACTTATAAAAGAAATTAATAAGGGATTAATAATAAATATATATGAAGCATTCGAAATATATAAACACAATAATAATAACAAATTAATAAAAGCACAAATACAAATACATTCTAAATTTGATACTATATTCAATGTCTATAATGTTACAGCAACAAAATAAATTTGGCAATTTGTATAAATTTAGCAACAATTCTATTTCTAATTAAACATATGTTTTAGGCCTATAGCTTACATTATTGTAATTTTCATTCCTGATGATGTTGGTACTGTTTGCCAACGAAAAGCTTTGGATATAAAATAATAAATATTCTTGTATTTGAATAACCTATGTTGCTTTAAAATATATATATATATATATATATATATATATATATATATTGATATATCTGGCTATAACTGCAGCCTATATCTTCATAAATTTCCCCTTGGTGTATATATATATATATATATATATATACACGAAGGGAAGATTTATGTAGATATAGGCTGCAGTTATAGCCAGATATATCAATATATATATATATATATATATATATATATATATATATATATATATATATATATATATATATATACACGAAGGGGAGATTTATGTAGATATAGGCTGCAGTTATAGCCAGATGGGATTTAAGATTTGTTTGGTCGAATATTTTTCAAACTACACATTTTCTTACAACATTTAAAGCTTTAAAAATGATTACATTTGCTTATAATTAAAAAGTGTTTTCCTAAAATGAGAAGATTGTACGATTGTTCAATTCATAGAAAGTGCGCTGTCAATGTGCATCTGACCATTCCATATAAATTATACACAGATACTAAACTAGCAGATTTTATTATTAAGGCTTCCACATAGGCGTTTATTTCTATTTTCCTTAATCAGTAAGTTGTAATGAGAATGTTTACACAAATAAAGATGTGTGTCATGTTGCGGGCACAACTTAGGAAGGGGCAAATGCGAGAGGTTCATTCATATGAATTATATAAATTAATTTTAAATAGTACTTCTGAAGATGGTTACCATATAATCGAAATGTACTTAAGTCATTGTAGTACAATAAAAGATTTTTATATTGTGGTTAGTGGGTGTTTGTTTATTTAGTTAAAACTCACAATAGGGAATCTGTGAGTAATATATTTGTTTGATAACCAGTTACTTAGAAGCGTTTGAAGACACGAAGCATTGATTGCTTTTAGTTTACCGTTGCCTTCCTTGTGTTGCAGATCCTCCAAGCGACGTACTCCTACTTCAATGTGCTTAGATCTCTGCGCTTTCCAGATTCAACCTAATTTAATCTCAAGTTTTGTCATTATCTCTATATGTTAGAGGAAGTAGTTAACCTATGCAGTAAACACATATTTGTTTCTTCTAGGTGCACAGTTATATAATAACGGTACGATAGACGTGTTAGTATTGCATACACTTGCTTACACATAAGGGACCTATCCTATCTACTGGTGGGGGGGGGTACTGGGGGAAGTGCCGTTGTGCTCCACGAAACCACTCGAATTCTGACAGGAATTTTATCCTCCTCACCTTTCACCCGCCAGTTATTCACCATCTTTTTATTTCTATCACGAATCAAATCCAAATAGTCTTATAAGTTTAACAATCCTTGGAAAATCAAAGACCTTTTGTTTTTCTTTTCTAGAAATTTATTTTCCACTGAATAAAATAGGCATCTGTCTATTTATCTTATTTTCAATTTGTTGCTATTTAAGAAATTCATGTGAAACTTTTATTTTAATTTCTAATTATAGAACCCAATAACTGAAAAATATTTTTCAGTTTTTGTATTATTTTATTCCTAAATATAATCCTGCCTTTTAAAATTGTATTTCAAATACTTGTTCCGTTTTATAACACTTAACCAATTATACAATACTCAGAAGTAACAGATTGACAATATTCAAGTTTCTAACTTTAAACATATAGAAACTTTCATTTTGTATTTTTAATATACTTTTCTATTTCGGACAAGATATTGCAACATATCATTGCCGCTTTACCAAGAAGAACTACAAGAGTTTAGCACTTATTTGTCGCAATTCTGTATTCACTTAAATATTCTATACGCTTCACCATAACCTGTAAGATTGTTTTGATGTTTGCAATTTTAATAAATTCCTACACCAAGAATGCACGTTCTATTATTTCTACCCCAGAGCATTACCCATTTCCGAAACCATTACTCAGGCTTAAACCAGTCTGTTAGGAATAAATAACCCCTCCTTATACTTAGAGGGGTTATAAACCTCCCCTGTCGACGATCCAAGACGAAAGTCCCTGACTGTTTGCTTAGGAGTTTAATTAGTAAGAGAAACAAAAGTGATTAATGAGAAGAAATGAAAGGTAAAGCAAAATAATCCGGTTGAAATATAGAGGCCTATTCAGAAAGTAAGGAACGTTTTTTAATATAAAAAAAATAAGTACAATAAAAAATTTTTATTATATACATGTAAAAGAGCAACTAAAATACTACTTTTCTACGTAGTCGCCAAACAAATTGAGACGTTTATCGTAGCGGTGGACAAGCTTTGAAATTCCTTCATCATAGAAATCTGCCGCCTGCGATGTCAGCCACTCAGTGACACGCGCCTTGAGCTCCGCGTCGTCTTCAAAGCTCTGTGTTGCTAGCCAGAGCAACGTCGTCTTCATTCTTGGAAACAAGTGAAAATCGCTTGGTGCAAGGTCAGGACTATAGGGCGGATGAGGAAAAACCTCCCATTTGAATGACTCAAGGAGTTCTTTGGTGCTGTTTGCTGTGTGAGGTCGGGCATTGTCATGCGCAAACAAAATTTTTGACGTCAGTTTCCCTCACCGTTTGTTTTGAACTGCTCTCCTAAGGTTGCACAAAGTTTCACAGTACCGTTCAGAGTTTATTGTTGCAGCACATTCAAGAAAGTCAATAAGAAGCACACCTTGCCGGTCCCATAAAACCGTCCCCATAATCTTCCTTGCTGACAATGTTTGCAAACATTTTCTTGGTTTTTTGTGGGAGCTTGTGTGCCTCCACTCCATGGACCGTAATTTCGTTTCGCAATTAACGTGTGTTACCCATGGCTCATCATTAGTTACGATGGGATCCAGTAGTGAATCACCATGTCTGTCGTAGGCATCCAGAAATGTCAAACTTGCCTCCATTCGCTGACTTTTATGGCGGTCATTGAGCATTTTCGTACATACCGTGAGTTGTTAGTATGAAATAAAATACGAGCTAACTTTAGAAAATTTAAGACATTTACCGTTTAAAATATTATTAAATAATGTAAACTAAAACCTTTGATATATTCGCTTGATGCTGTGAGTTGTTAGAGAAATTTGTGAACTTTGCTGAAATGCCGTAAATGCTGTAGCATTTTGTCAGTAAACGAATGGCAAAGTGTGAACTAAAGTGAC
>JBAIZL010000035.1:7052500-7057500 GCA_036971475.1 Prosapia bicincta | reverse complement strand
ATCCAGTGATGGCTTGTGAGTAGAATGTCAGGTCTCTAGCTCGTCGGGGAGATAGTTTAACTCGATTGCAAAATTACACCCTCACAGACGCGGATTGACGGAAACCGAAATGATAAAAAGCTGGTAAAATACGTCTTTATATTAAATATATATATATATATATATATATATATATATATATATATATATATATATATATATATATATATAATGAGTGAGAGAGAGAGAGAGTGAATACAAAATATGTATTCTTGTGTATTAATGAAAAAATAAAAGAAAATACAAACAAATAAAGAATATTTTGAATCATTCAATTCAAATCAATATTTTATGTGTCGTACATGTATATATATATATATATATATATATATATATATATATATATATATATATACATGTTCACCTCGTCAATGCTGGATGAGATTCTAGCGAAACGTCGGAACTGCGAATTTATGGACTACAGAATGAACAGGTGTATTAGATAGTAACTATTCATCATATATATATATATATATATATATATATATATATATTTATATATATATATATATGTGTGTGTGTGTGTGTGTGTGTGGGATGAATAGTTACTGTCTAATACATTTGCTATCTAGTACTATATAACGTGTATATATATATATATATATATATATATATATATATATATATATATATGTGTGTGTTATAAACTAACATTTGTTAAAAGTTTTACCTATAGGCCTAGATTATAAAATACATATCTTACCTTGCTATAATCACACCTTCAGGTGTCTAAATAATTAAACAATTATATAAATTTAACATCACCTACATTTATTCATCTGACATTCAATTTCATTTACCTACACACAGGTGTTTTACTATAAATGACGAGGAGTTTATTTGTAAGACAATTATAAGCTATAGCCCTATTAGCTAAATATAAGAGCGTAACTAAAACTTTACGAGAAACGCAACTGGTAGAGACATTATTGCAAACTGACTTACAATAGACAACAATAGACAAAAAACAACCCTTAAATTCTTGCTACTTACGGATAGTCCACGCCCCAATTAAAACAAAAAAAGGAGAAGATAACGTCAAATCCAGTGTTCAGTTCATCTTTGGAGAAAACTGTTGCATAACTATTTTTGTCATTTATGTCCAAGTAACGGAAGGTCAGGTTTGGTCCTTGGTATTGTTTGTTGGCAAAGTCGACCATAACCTCCGATCTGTCAATTCCTATCTGGACAAGAAAGAAGCAGAACTGTATCATTAAGCTGTAATACTGTAACATGGTAAATATGTAGCAATAATTTAGCATATAGCATACAAATTGGTTTGGTTTTAGCTAACGTAAAACCGGCCGAATTTTTTCTAAAATATTTGTTTCTGATAAAGTCATTAGACATTGTTTGGTTAAAGATACGAGGGAAAACTGGTAACCAATTAACGCCTTGTATTTTGCAAGTGTTAAAGAGTAGTCTTGACCAAGCGTAAGAAATATAAGGATCTGCCTGTTCTTCTTACGCCTTCAGCTGAGAGGGTCGACAATCATATTCAGAGGGCTTATTAAAACTTTTAACAATTTTTAAACAAAATTTTAAATTTGATTTGGTCAAAACGCTAGGTCGTGTAATGATTCGATTTTGTTAACAAGCCAACTTTAAATGAATGCAAAATTATGTTTTAAACTATTTTTTTTCTTTTAAGGTATAAAAAGTATACAGTTACCAGAATGCATCTAACGTAACATTTTTTAATGCAATAAGATGTTACATAAATTTAAAACGAATATAAAATATAGTTTTTTAAAAATCTAAAGTAAAATTGTCGAAAAGCTACAAATGTAATTATTTAATATTTGGTTTAAATGAAATTTCTTTTCGAAAACTTTCAACGAGAACTTCAATGTAATCTACCTTCCTTCAGAGGGATTTGAACAGACCGCGAGTCGACCTAAGTCAGACGTTAGATAAAATTGTTAAGGTAAACAATTGACTCTGTGACTCTTATTAAAGTATAAAGAACAAATTGTATGTAAATAGGGTTTTGTTTAAATAAGTTAAATACATTACAAAACACCGGAGCTACAGTACCTTGTTTTAAAAATATTTGTCCCTATAACGTTTTTTATAACTGTAAAGAGCAGGCAACTTTATAAAACTGTACTCAAACTAATTTGTTAAAATATTTTAGAAATGTAAGGGTAATTAAAATTAGTAGAAACAGAAGAAACCCAACATTGAGATAATTTCAGGTATACCAAAATACCAACTTGAAAAATGAACCAAAAAGTTGAATATCAAAACATAATCATTAGTTGAATATATGTATTTAATCATTTAGACAATAGTTTATGACTATTGTAAAGTTCGGATAGTCATAAACTATTGTTTAAGTGATTAATAAGACTCACCGAACGTAATGGACTACAAAATTCATGAATTCAACACAAGACTGGCTGCAGTCCAGGAATACAAAAGGATAAAGTTCGGAAGTCATAAACTATTGTTTAAGTGATTAATAAGATTCATCGAACGTAATGGACTACAAAATTCATGAATTCAACACAAGACTGGCTGCAGTCCAGGAATACAAAAGGATAAAGTTCGGATAGTCATAAACTATTGTTTAAGTGATTAATAAGATTCATGGAACGTAATGGACTACAAAATTCATGAATTCAACACAAGACTGGCTGCAGTCCAGGAATACAAAAGGATAACGTTCGGATGTTATATGTAGTTTCAATGTAGTTTATTTATAGGTTTATTTTTTTTATAAGGCGAAACAATACTGTAATATGCAGTTATGTTTTACTAGAATGTATATTATATTACATGCTAAACATTTAACTTAACCTAACCTAATTGATTTATATTTATCACAGATAAGGCTAGGTAAATCACCAATGATATTATTTTTCAATATTTTCATTTTAAAAAATCAGTATTTTCTCAGTTAATGATATAATTATTTGCGAGAAAAATATTTTATTATAGAAGGCTGAAGGTTTTGTTCATAATATTATTGTGGAACCTAATGTTCTCGCTACAAAAACCCTATAAAGAGACTCTATTCTTATTTTAATTTGCCCATTATAAGGTAGCTGTAAACTAGGATACCCTTTGCATGCTACGGCTATAGGTCTAGAAAATATGTGAGACAAGGGGAGTGAACCAATAACTCCAGGGTGTTCACTTCTCAAACACCCCCTTGTGGGACGCTCACCGACGTGAACCCATGCTATGACCAACAAACGTAACAGCGATGGCCCTACAAGAGTAATACAAGCTGAGATACAAACAGCATTGTTACACTTATGCACTCCTAAACAGAACTCTACACAAAACTGGAGAGTTTCAGAGCGGGTAACAGAAACACATTGGCTACTTACCAAACGGAAGTGCTTACAAGGGATGGCGGGTAACAGTACTTCGGCGGTGACGTTGCCACTTCCGCTTCCGACATCCAATATCAAGGCATTTTCTCCAAATTTGATGTGCTTTAAATACTCCTGCAGAACTTCTTGAGTCGACCGAATCGTGAACTCGTTGTTGCCGTTAAATACTGCGGGATTGTCAAACATGTCGGAGGAAGGTCCCGATCTCACTGCAGAGTGCATCCAGTAGTTGCAGCCGTTTTATTTGCCAAAAGTTGACCACATTAAACTTGTCATTCCGCAAACACAATTTGCTACATTTGAAGAATTGATTGCGAGACGCTCTGCCAAGAATCCCAAAATACAACTCGTAAAATACTTGCATTACTTGCTTTCATTACATGTTGGCCAAAACCGTTGGCTGTGTTAGAGACCTATTCATTGTAGGTTGTTTTGCTACTAACACCCTTATATAAGCTAGACAAACCAAATGGAATACTTTTAAGCCACTTAATAATGTCACTTGAATCTAAAGTTGTTTAATACCATACTATTTTAGTTGCAAAAACCCATAATGCAATTGTGGTAATTACTACCATAGTGCAAAAACATTGGGTATTACATAAATTCAATTATTTATAAAGTGTTAACAAATAAATAATAAATTACTTGATTCATTTTATTTAATATTATTGACTTTTCAAAAACATATTCATTACTGACCTTTTCAACATATATAAACCTACTTATACTAAAATAAATCTCGATGGCGTTTACAAATATTTTACGTCTATCACAAAAATTAAAATCTTTATCTAATGTAGCCTATAAATTATTTGTCTAGTGTTAATCTGCCATTAACTGATATTATTTGCTATAAAACTGAATTTAGGAAAGTATATAATACACAGTTATAGTATATTATAATGTATAATATGCATAGTATATGCTAAACAAAGTAATATATAAATTCTTGCTAAGAAAATTTTAAAATGTCAATCTTAATTAAAATTTTGGTCACATTCTTGAGTAAATAGTTGTAGTAAATTTAGAATTTAAATACACATTATATAAACATTATATATGGCAAATGTGAACATTTAAGATCCGATGAAATAATTCAAATAAAAATTTGTCCACAAGTGGCTTTTAAAATTATAATTTTAAACAATAGATATCGTAAAATACACCTTCTCCAAGGAAATACATATGCGTATGATGTAGTATATCTATGTTTTCGCAGTTGAAACATTAAGCTTTTAAAGTTTTTTTTACGACGAAATGGCAAATTATTAACAAACCAACCGATAGAATCCCAAATTCAAAATTCACAGATACAATGACATGATTGACTCAATGACTGATTGAGCAACGCGAAGTTGAAACTAAGAGCTATACGTAATAGCTACATATTTTAAGGATTCATCCAGTTTCAAGAAAAAGGCGAACTACGTAAAGATTTAGCAAAGTTTTAATTTTAACGGGTATAAAATAAACTCTAAAAAGGAACTCTTTTAGAAACACTTGTCAGAAATATGCTTTTATATCCGACCATGCCAACGAACAGTAAAGAGCCCCGTAGAACATTGGAGCCTGCTCCCGTAATGAAACATTATTAGCAATCTAAAATACCCTGGT
>JBAIZL010000035.1:7035000-7045000 GCA_036971475.1 Prosapia bicincta | reverse complement strand
ATAGAAACAAAAATTCCAGACAGCACAGAACAATGTAAGTAATCGATTTGCAAAAGCATGTCTCGAACAAAGCATCGTCTTCTGGAGTCTGTATCTTACAGTAGCTGTCGCAAGAATCAAAGGAATATTTCCGGCGACAATCTATCATTAAAGGCACTTAGAGCAGCTCAATCTGGTGCCATCATTGCAAACTAGCGAACAGCTGTTTAGTAACGCTTGTTGTATCTTTACGCTCTACTGCGCATGGTCAGTGGGGAGAGTGCTTAAGGTTATGTTATTGTATGACGGAATATTTCTCAGCTTTGCTCTTGGCAGTATTCGTTAACATTTTGAAGATTTTCAGTTCCTTTTGTACTACTTAGCTGGATCAAGTTCAGACCCACTTACAGTTCTACGGGAGTGTTCTTTCAGTATATCTATATAATTTTAGTTACTTTTTCATTTTATTAATTCATGTTCTTATGAGCTCCTCTTTGCTCTGCTAAATTGGTGAAACACAAGATTATTTGAGTATAATAATATTGCTTCATGGACAAACTTTCTGATTCAGTATTAGGCCTATAGGCTCTCCAACAGTCAACATTTTAGTTGTATTCCCACTTGTCGCCATCTTGCAAGCAACGCTACATAAATAGATATCTGGCTTTCCTAATTTTAATTTTTTAATTTCTTTGGTAAAGTAAAGAAGATTTGAAAAAAATCACTAAGATGTATTCAATTCACTCAAGCTTCTTAACAATAATTTTATTGAAAGGATTTTGATCTTGAAACATCTTTAAGCATTTAACCTTCACAAATTTATAGTTAAAATTCACATCATCACAGAAAATGTAACCAAAACTATTTTTAAAAACATTTTGGCAAAAACCCCTATACTACAAAAATAATAAAAAGTATCTAATATTACGTTACCCAATATTAAACCATTATGTACGTTTCGATGACAATAAGATCATCATCAGAGGGTCCTATTACAAACATTTAATTAGCATTGTAATAATTTCCAAAGCCTATCGACTTGACTGATAATTTAGACTAGATAATTGGCAAACTGAGTTAGTCTAATTTGTAAATTATTGTATTCTAGATTGTAATTTTGCAATAGGACCCTCTGATTATGTTGACGATCTCATAGAAATGTACATAAGGGTTTAGCATTAGGTAATTTAAGAAACATAAACAATGAATATAGCGTCGTCTATTTGGTTGCCCTCAAGGTCCGTAAGACAATTAATACAAAGAGCTCATTTACTTTTCCAAACATTTCAATTACAAATACAATTACAGCACTTTTACAAACACGGTCAGTCTTGTGCAGAAATAATAGAAACAGGTTACACAAATATCAAACATAACATTTTACAATCACATAAAAGAAACAGGACACAAATACACAGACATTTATCATAATTTAGAAATCCTACACATCAACAAAAAAGGACCACATCTCAACACACTAGAACAATATGAAACTTACAGACACACAAAATCACAAAGTACAAACATATTAAACGAACAAACACAATACAAATCACACATACTATCGAAAACCTACCTTTAAAACCGTCACCGCTTGACCCAACATCTCCAAGCAGAAGACACGGATGAAGATCGGGACATAGCAATCGAAAACGTTCTGTTTCAGTAAATTTTAATAAATTGACTAAATTTAAAGTTCGGATACTTATAGACAATTGTTTAAGTGATTAATCAAACACAACCTAAACATTCTAAATATCAACAAAATCGGACAAATTTCCCACATTTTAGATCAAGATAAAACGTACGAGAGTAATAGAATAAAGAAAAAAATTAAAAAGGAAATGATTCTAAAGCAACAAACTCAGGACAAGATACAAGTAGACCAAGTCACAAATTTGTTTGAGTAGCCTACATTATAGCAAATCTGCTCCAAAACCGGTGCCTTCCAGCTTAACAGCACGCACCTGCTGGGTCATCCACAAGTCGGTGCTGGCTACTACTTTAGATAGTATCAGGTTTTTTAGTATAAATAAAGCAATATGGAGCTGAACAAAGGGTTAACATTTTATAAAACAGTTTTAGAAACATTTTCTAGGATATAGTAAAAACCCTCTACTAGTCGCACGAACCTTTTCAAATGCTGACGACTGTGTCGTGACTGGTTCTTTTTAATCACAGAGTGGTTCCACGCTCTTTCGAAAACAGATAAGTTGTATTATTTCGGCTGTTTTATATTCAGCGATAAATATTAAAACATGTTTCATGTTAAAAGTATTTAAAGGTCCCAAGAATCCATCATCAATGCCCTTTCGTTGTCTTTGAGACTTTCATCACATCATGTCTTTACTTCGTAGCTGAAACAATATTTCGTGTTAGTTTTTCCTAAAGTGATAAATTTTTAGTTTAACTGTAACTAATAAAGGAAATATTAGTTTTTAGAGTTTAATTTTGCTTACTATAGTCTTCACTCTAAATACTAGACCCGATTGTCACAACTTTGTTTCAATCTTTGAAACTTGTTTCGGCAACTATGTTACCATCGTCGTTAGCTAAACCGCCTTCATTATAAATTAACTTTACAATTTTGTCATGGGAGTCTTAAATAATAATTATGTTCTTGGCCTTCTTGTTGCAGCAAGGCCATAAGGAGGGATTATAATACCAGCTCTGTTTAACGTTTGTGAACCTACTCCGCTGCGACAGTTCTAACCTCTTCTTATTTGGACAACATTTTTGGAGTAACGTTCACATTAAACGCGTTCTTTACAGCATACCATTAAATTCGTTGCGTGGTTCGAGTTGTGGTATCGACAGAGTTGACGCAATCACAATTTGCTATTATTCCGAACATGAAATGCCTGACAAAAAAAAAAAAAAACCTAAATTCGCTCCGCAGTCAGACGTACGCACCATCACAAAGCAGCCATGGAGTTGTATTATGCAAACATATCTCAGTGTAACGGTCAGTGATTAGACAAAGGAGCAGGAAGCGGGGCATTCTGGCTTCTCCCTCGGGCACTATGTACCGCTTCTGCATGCAGAATAAATACATGATACTGTTCCAGATCTCTGCTTTGGTTTGATTAAATCAGAGAAAAAAGTGAAAAGACCCGAGCTGTTACGATTACATAACAATGATTAGGTCAGGGCAAAAGCTAAACGATCCTGAAGTGTTACGATTAGGTAGGATCATTCAAGACAGGGTAGAAGGTAAGAGACCCCAGAGCATTACGATTAGGTAGGATCATTCAAGACAGGCTAAAAGGTAAGAGATCCCAGAGCGTTACGATTAGGTAGCATCAATCAAGACAGGGTAAAAGATAAGAGGCCCTTACAGTTAGGTAGGGTCATTCAAAACAGGGTAAAAGCGAAGAGATCCCAGAGCCTTACGATTAGGTAAGAGAGTTTTTAGTTAGAGTAAATTCTAAGAGATCTCACAGCGTTACGATTAGATGGAATAGTTTAGGATAGGGTAAAAGGTAAGAGACCCCAGAGCGTTACTTTTAGGTGGGATAGTATGAGTAAGGTAAAAAGGTAATAGATCCCAGAGCGTCATGATTAGGTGGGATCGTTTAAAACGGGGTAAAAGCTAAGAGATCCCAGAGCGTCACGATTAGGTGGGATCGTTTAAAACAGGGTAAAAGCTAAGAGATCCCAGAGCGTCACGATTAGGTGGGATCGTTTAAAACAGGGTAAAAGCTAAGAGATCAAAGAGAGTTACGATTAGGCGGGATCGTTTAAGTCAGGGTGAAAGCTAAGAGATCCCAGCGTGTCACGATTAGGTAAGAGAGTTTTTAGTTAGAGTAAATTCTAAGAGATCTCACAGCGTTACGATTAGATGGAATCGTTTAGGACCGGGTAAAAGGTAAGAGATCCCAGAGCGTTACTTTTAGGTGGGATAGTATGAGTAAGGTAAAAAGGTAATAGATCCCAGAGCGTCATGATTAGGTGGGATCGTTTAAAACGGGGTAAAAGCTATGAGATCCCAGAGCGTCATGATTAGGTGGGATCGTTTAAAACGGGGTAAAAGCTAAGAGATCCCAGAGCGTCATGATTAGGTGGGATCGTTTAAAACGGGGTAAAAGCTAAGAGATCCCAGAGCGTCACGATTAGGTGGGATCGTTTAAAACGGGGTAAAAGCTAAGAGATCCCAGAGCGTCATGATTAGGTGGGATCGTTTAAAACGGGGTAAAAGCTAAGAGATCCCAGAGCGTCACGATTAGGTGGGATCGTTTAAAACGGGGTAAAAGCTAAGAGATCCCAGAGCGTCATGATTAGGTGGGATCGTTTAAAACGGGGTAAAAGCTAAGAGATCCCAGAGCGTCATGATTAGGTGGGATCGTTTAAAACGGGGTAAAAGCTAAGAGATCCCAGAGCGTCACGATTAGGTGGGATCGTTTAGGACAGGGTAAAAGATAAGAGATCTGATAGCGTCACGATTAGGTGGCATTGATTGTCAGAACAAAATGTAAGAAAGTCCTTGGTATTACTATCATTACCTTGATTTATTAAATTTATAAATACGTTTATCCCTAATAGGGTTGTCATTCAATAAACGAACAGAAGTTTGTTTGTATGTTTTTTGCTTATAATTTTAGTCCAATAAACACTATTCGAATTATTTAATTTCTTTTACCCGTTCACTTTTTAAAGGATTTCTGCCCCACCCTTCTTGGATGGTATCGTTCGGTCCTATAGGGTTGACTCTCCAGGTCGCCTTATTTGGTATATGGTCCAATTGTTCCCTTAGGCTGTTCCGAATATATGAAACGCGTGTTTCTTTATTGAATGACCACCCGATTAGGGAAAAACATATTTATAAATGTAATAAATCAAGGAATTGGTCTAAAAACTCTCTGTACTATAAATCAAGCTGTGTAGCAGGAAGACGTAACACTTAGTCAACACCACGTAAATGATTGGTAATGACCTAAAAATATAAATGCCATTAATTTCTGTTTCTTTTTCAAAATAACAAGTTTCGACCTTGACCTTATTAGCTCATACAAATAAGAGATTTAAAACACAATCTTTTACAAAAACGTAAACAAATTTGAAGAAATATTTTCTATTTGACATGAGAAAACAATCTAATAAATCCTTAATTTAATTATAAGACATTAAGGTGCATGTGTAATAAAAGTTATTACTTTTTATAGCTTTGGGAAAGTAATTTGGCCAGCTTTACAGTGTTTACTCTACCATTATCCGGTGATTACTCTAGCGGAGTATCCAGGTTCTCACTGGCGTAGGCTTCGTCAGTCTAACGAGTATCTTGGCTTAAATGCCTACCCAGAACAGAATACATATTTACTTTACTAGCCAAGTTTGAAATGATATATTAAATTAGCTAAAACCTAGTTCTGTTTAAATAAACGCTTAAGAGTTTCTATAATTTGTCATAGACTTTGCTCCAAACGTCTGGAGCTCCAGAGGCTTGTGCAATATTTCTACCACCGGATATGTAAAGGAAAGAATTCCAGTCGATTTCCTGTACCGGTGAATCCGCATTGTCCGGCTCGAGGCACGTCCGCAATAGGGAATAAAAATGGGCATGAAGAATTACGAAATAGTTTCCGTAGAAAGTATATTTCCTCAGCGTGAATAATGCGACCTCCCAAACTGCAGTCGCAGCTGTAACTGTAACACACATGAAGCGAATCGCTTATCCTCCTCGACCTCCTGCTTTAATCTCTCAACATCTTCACGGTTCCCATCTCCTAATGAATCACGATGGCTGCACACTTGTAACACCGTACGAAGCGTCATTGGAGACGTATTTATGCTTTTGTACGGGAAATATTATATTTTGTGGATAACATAACCACTTCTAGTGTCTCGTGTTGTTTTATTCTATAAATATGGAGGGCTTTACTGATGAGTAAAGTGAAAATATTATAAGTATTAAATGTAAAAAACCGATAACTGATTCAGCTAATATTACAGGATAGTCCTACTCTCACTGCAAATTGTGGTCCTTATTTAGCTTTACGGAAGTGTGACGGACTTCCTACGACGCTGGTAGAGAATAGGTTTACTGACGTACCGATCACATACGTGGCACAGTGAACTATAATCCTTATATCACGCTTAAGCCCTTCCTAACCCTACGTGCTCACCACATTTTTCATATCCTATGTAAACAATAATAAATTGACCCTCAGTCTAAAAAGACAATACAGTAAACTCCCGATTATCCGTGGGCGGATTAACCGGTTTGCGGATTATCCGGGGTCGGCCATTGTTTTACAAATATCCAATTTTTATTCCAGTCAGATTCATGTGTTCAAATTTTCAAAGGGTGAATTACGACGTAAATACATATAAGGCTATATATGTACGTACTAATTTTTATATTGAAAGGGAAGCATCCCGACGCGGGCCAGCAAAATAAAAGGGGCGAGCAGACTACTGTATATAAGAGACAATGACAAAATGCTTGGACGCCCGAAAACCTAAGGTGTATCATAAGATTGTAAACAAATGTCCGCTAATCTCGGCAATAAATAGTCTAGGACGTGACATATGCATTATCCATGTCTCTGTCATATACATTATCGATATTTAAGGTTTTGTGACACACGTGACACAAGTAGACACTGTGCGACAAAATGGTTCTCAAGAAACTTAGATCGCACATTAAAGTTAAATCATTGCTCACAAAAAAAACAGACGAAAGTGACAGATTTTTTTGTTAAAAAGTGAAAGTATTATGTGCAAAGGAAATTATATATGTAGGCCTACATACATACTTACTTTTGACATATACTTATGTACGTATTGTAAATAGTTGGACATATAAATGTACATGTTATAATCCGTCAAATACATCGACATTTTAAATTATTTTCTGTATTTATTTTGTTCTCTGAAGTGAACTGTTATTATTTGTGAACTGCATTAACCGGGGTCATTATTTGAGTAACTTATGGTATAATAATCGATTATTTATCGATCGTTTTGCGTATTCTTTGCTCATAGCGGATTATCCGGGGAGTTCTATTCCCCCAAACTATTCCACGGATAATCGGGAGTTTACTGTATATCATAATTGAAAGTTGCATTGTTTTGACGTTTTTCTTGTCTATTGATGCCATGTTTTACTAGCCTATATGGTTAGTAAAGATATAGCCTACATCACATACCCTTTTCTGTTAGAGAACACGTTTATTGGCCTCTTCGGAAACCGGAAATGTGTCAAAATTGACTGCGGAAGAAGAAGAAACGTACGAGTCTTTAGTCACAGTTCATAACTTTTTTCGTGAGGTTTGTCGCCATATTTTGCTACTAAATAGTTAGCTAATAAATTCCCCACCATAAGTCTTTCCTTAACTGTAAGGGCTACTTAGTCCTCTTTGGAAGTAGAATACGCATTGTAGTATGTTTATGACATTTTATCTAAGTCTCTGTATGTTAGGAATAATGCGGACAATATTGAAGAGAAATATACTCTAACTAATAATTTTCCAATTCTTATTGATTTATTATTTGATGATTACATCACTTTTTTCGAATATAATTATACTACGCATATCTTTTATCATATAACTACTATTAAATAACCATAATTATTTATATTATTTTTAATAATATAGTAATTTCGATAATTCGAGGTAGATTTGACCGAGACCCCTTCGGACTACCGAAAACTCGGATTACACGGGAATACGTTCCTGTGTATTAGAATAAATAGGAAGGAGTTTTAATGGGCCGTAATAATATGGCTAGGTAAAATGTAGTAAAAACGTTTATAGAACTTTATAGGAACATTTCTTTGAATCCCGATTCATTTCCTTTGCATACCGTATTGATATAGACATTTTTCAGAAGTCCAACTCATCATTTTCTCTCAATTGGATAAAATAGGCTGAAATAGAAATAGGCTCGATTTTAACGGACGCTCGAAATATCGGGATTCGGAATATCGAGACTCTACTGTAATAATTCGAATATTTTTTTAACATATTTTTTTATTACTAATGGTATTAATAAGAATTGTTTTCCAAAATACAAATAAAAAATGTAAATACTTTACTGCTACATTTAGTAGAGTTCAACTTATACCTAAAATTGATTGAGCAAGCTTGAAAAGGCCCCGTGATGGTCACTGACCTTGCTTTGTAGATACAACGACCTTGAGAAGTTCGCCAAATCGTGCCCAGCCCTCATCATACTGGTTTCATTCTCCACAGCCATTACGATATAAAATTACCATAAGCAATATTTATCTTAAGTAACGCTGTAAAGTGCTAAATGGCCGTGGAGGATGTTTACATATGAGCCTACCATAAACAGGACTTATTTTATGTCAAAGCAAGAATTTATCAAGCTGGTAGATTCTTTTGATGTGTTATTGTCATGTTTCTTTCCGGTATTTAAACATCATTTTTTCAGAAAATTAAATTTTGTGTACTGAATTATTCCATTTGGATGTAGAATAAATAAAGTACTTATTATTCATAACTAGCCTATAATGTTTCCAAGAACAGTTTAATGTTTCTGAAGTTTTCTAAAGAAACTTGATTTTTTCCATTCTTTTAGTACACATTTTTAAGTTATTATATTTTATAAAACTATACAGCCTCCTTTAAACGATAAAATTATTACACTTCTATTAGAGGCGCCAAAGATATCAGATTCCATAGAGGTGAGGAGGTTGCTAAGAGGTGGGAACGAAATTAGACAACCAATAAAACTTGCAATGTTCGCCGAAGGCAACCCTACAAAACGCCTATAAGAGGTGCCTACGATGCCATACAACTTATTCTAACTTAATAAGAGGTGCAAATAACCTATGCAACGTCTATAGGAGATACAAATAAATTCAGAGACTTAATAAGAGGTGCAAATAACCTATGCAACGTCTATAGGAGATACAAATAAATTCAGAGCACCCCAAAATCTATCATCATTAAAATACTCCCTATAAAACATGTTGCTGTAACGACCAACGTAGACATACCAGCTGTCGCACTTATAATTTTTCCAAAGATATCAGACTTCATACAACTCCAATAAAGGTGCCTGTGACTCAGACAATTTGTGAAACTTGTAAAAGAGGTGCTAAAGGTACCTGACTCCATCTGAAACTTATATAAAGGGATCCAATGACTCAGACATTCTGTGGCACTTCTATAAGAGGTTCTAAAGTTATCGGTCTTCCTATGAAACTTCTATATCACGTATATATATTTATATATATATATATATATATATATATATATATATATATATATATATATATATATATACATATATATATATATATATATATATATATATATATATATATATATATAGGGAGAGAGAGAGAGAGAGAGAGAGAGAAAGGAGTGAGAGGGAGAGAAATAGACATAGAAAAGTCATTTTCAATTTTTGGGTTTAATTAAATTCCATTTATTTAATCTGTTTGGAAAATTGTAACAGTTACAAGCACATTTTGATTGCAGCGATTTGTATTTAGGCCTCTTTCAGCTTCCAGTAAGTACTAAACTGCTAATAGGTGCAAAACCGCTCACGTTAGATTAACATTGCTCAAGTCTCTCCCAGGATTGGGCCAACAACGCCGTAAATACGACATCTAATAAAACAGTATTTTGGCGGAACGTGGCCAGACAGCACGGCTATCGGGGACCGTGGTCAGAGGCCAGCAGACAGCACGGCTATCGGGCATAAATCACCCCCCGACTGACAAGGCCTTCAGCAGAGGGGGCGGTACAGTTTTACATTAATTACGTTTGAAATTAATTACCTTGGACGGATCCAACTGGGGAGGTAGACGTATGGGAAGGAAGCCGCTATTGTTTCATGAAATGGACCAGAAGGGGCTGTCCATCACTGGGAAGACAAAAGCTCAGAGAAAGACAAAAGAAAGAGCTACAAATAATAATAAGAGATTAAATCGATCAACAACCATTACAAAATTTGTTTAATGTTTTAGTAATAAATATAAAAAGAATCTATAAAAATAAATGTAACGTTCTAGAGAAATAATTTGAAATAAAATCAAATTGAATTG
>JBAIZL010000035.1:7017500-7025000 GCA_036971475.1 Prosapia bicincta | reverse complement strand
TTCAGCAAGAAGGAAGAACTTCAGCAGTATCAGATAAAATGCGCGATGAAATAGGCTGCTTTAGCATGGGCGAGATAAAACCAACGAACTCCCTTTAGCAAGTGTGATGAGCGAATGCGTGGAAGCATTGTTGCAACTACCTCAAGAATATAGTTCTATGAGAAGTACTCATGAGCATCCATTATTTTCCACAAGAAAATAATCTTTCAAGTCTATAGTTTTGGTAATTTATAACATAATTATTGTGTTAAATGTTTGTCCAGTTGGAATTTAGTACACGGGATTTAAAGTGTTATTATTTCATTCCATCTTCACTTGAGCTGCTAATTTTCCAATAAAAACACTCGTATTAAGTATTATTAGAAGAAATTTACTCAATAATAAAAAAAAAGTAATAATGTGTCATAAGCAAATGTAACATAATAATATATGTTCAAGTGTTTTTAGTTTCAAATTTTGTTACTAAATGTAGAATGATCTCATCTGGTTGCTACATCAAGGGAACCACTAAGTAATCACTTTATAATATATTCGTAACCCGCTGCAATAAAAGCAATAGCAAATAATTTGTACACTTGTGAAAGACAGGGATTTCGACAGATTCATACATTTTATCAGGTAATAATGTATCGAACATAGATTTTTTTAAAATAATTTTATCTCTGTACTCTTGTGTTTAGGTACATTCTTTTATGAATTCCAGAAAAATATAAACAAAAGAACAAAACGTCACTTATCATTGACAGCCAAACATAATTCTTTTGAGCGTTCTTTTAAATTAATTCTTCAGAAAGATCACCCTTTAATGGTCCGTAGCGAGTTAGTTGCCGGTGTATTGTGTATGCCCAAGCAGTGGGTGCAATGCGATTGGCTAATAGAGAGCGGTGCTAGACCGTGATTGGACAGCGATACAGGATCGGTAACAGGATCCAGGAAAGATAATACTCGCCACTTCGGCCGAGGCATTCTACCGCTGGCGACCTGAAGGCTCAGTCATGTACGTCTGCACGACACTTCTGGTAAGCTCAACTACTTTTATCTTAAATGTCAACGCCTCTATGTTGGCGGGAAACTCTGAAAAATTCTAACTTTTTTTTAAAATTAAAGTCACTATAAACAACGAATTAGGGACAGCAAGTAATTTAACAGATAACATCCACTTGCTTTTCTATAAAAAGACATTTTAACATCATCAGAAATTTACCTCATCAACGTTCAGTGCTACAAAATGTTATTGCTTCAAATGCAATTTGGTTGACTTAAAACAATAAATTTCATAATTCATTTTTCCGTTTAATACTTCGTACAAAATTATAATTTAATGTTTTCAAAAAATATTAAATGATATTAGTAAATTAAATGTAAGTTTAAATATTACATAAACCATCCAAGAAATTATTACGTTCCTATTGAATTTAATAATGTAGAGTTTTTAAAAAAAAAGTAATTTAAATAGTAGAGAAGAAACACTATAATCAACAAGAAAATAGATAACAGAAAACAGAAAGTTAGAACCGACTAAAACATTAAGTACCAAAAAACTTGTAGAAACATTATTACCAAAAACATTTATTACATACATTTATTTTCTTTTCTAATGAAACAGGTTTTTCCTAATAAGCATAACGGGTAAACATATTTATTTAGTCTAAAAAATTTCTAGAACTTTCAAAATAAAATTTTTTAAAGTTCATGTTCTTACTAAACGTTACTGACCTATTATTTGTTTTAAGGCACGGATTTCTTATTCCCAAATAGTGGTAACAAGTATTTATTGCTCGTATTTTATTGTGGATTACTTTATTACAATTTATAGGTAAAAAATATATATAAAATATAATTAGTAATAAACAAGTCTATATAAGGTAATATATATATATATATATATATATATATATATATATATGTGTGTGTGTGTGTGTGTGTGTGTGTGTGTGTGTGTGTGTGTGTGTGTGTGTGTGTGTGTGTGTGTGTGTATGTGTGTGTGTGTGTGTGTGTGTGTGTGTGTGTGTGTGTGTGTGTGTGTGTGTGTGGTGTGTGTGTGTGTGTGTGTGTGTGTGTGTGTGTGTGTGTGTGTGTGTGTGTGTGTACAGTTATAAATTATGTAGCAGACATTATTTTCTACCTTTATTTATATTTTTCAGATTATTTTTTAGAAAACATGTAAAAAAACGCCGATAAAATAATAATTTACGGGTTTTATTTCAGTAAAAACGAGTGTCTAGTAAATTTAACGCGATTTAAAGTTATTGTGTAATTTTCTTTTTCTTAAAATGTAAGAGTTTTCAATTTGGACAGCGCCTGATTACGCTGCAGTGGAGAAAACGTACTGTAGTTATAATTGTTTCTTGCATCTTAAAATTCATGAGAAGTTGTCTTTATAGGAGACATTCGGCTCTTGCCCCGAACGATTAGCATTTTACAATTCTATGAAGGTACCGTAAGTTTCAATATTGTTTGCTTAGAGAGCAACCCAAGAACCTAGAATACAAAGCCAGTAGCAAGATTGTATAACAATCACAGTACATCGTTTCAAGGTCACGAGGTTTACGATCACAGATTAGAAGAATGAGCTTAATCTTCATATTTAAATAATTTAAAACAGTACTTGAATCTGTAGTTATCGTGTTTTTAAAATCGTATTGCTGTCCTAAAGGCAGTGTAAAACTAATATAAACTAAGTGGAACCAATTTATTAAAAAAAGTTAAAAGAAAAATAATATAATAAATTCAGTAAAGTTTATTTAGAATTGTTTCATGGAGCACAACATCCTTGATCTAAGTCAATTAAGTATTTCCCAAAATAACGCATGAACTATAAATAATAAAAATCCATAGACAAACCTATCAGACCATAGACAAGCACTTTAACTTTCTTGGAGTGTTTTTAGTGTCACCTAGACGTCGACACAGGTTAATTACGGACCAGTCAGTGTTTTTGTTAAGTCTGTCCAAACTTGATGCAAGCGTTTTGTAAAAGATAAGTATTAAAAAAGTGTGTTAGTTATTCATCGATGATGACGACATCATCACCGAAACTAGTCTGTATTATTAAACTGGTGTTTAATGAGATTTTGAGTAGACACTCAGTATTTACCTTTGGGGAATTGTCCCCCTTGCCCTGCTAAGCTCTCACTAACTATATATAATATATATTATATGTAAGTTATTTAAACAAATATTCTTTTTGTAAGTTATTTAGTGACGCAATATGTTTACTGTAATAGTTTGTAAGCTGTGAGGTTGGACTGTAGACGGATCGATGTACTTACACTTTCTTTAAAAGGTTAATACATTATTACCCTGATTTATGATTTCAGTGATGAGCTAATCGCTTACATTAGACAGGTTGGTAAAGTAGTTGGATATCTGTATTTGTTAAATTTGAAGTATCTTAAATTCACAGATTAATTGTATAAATAGAAATATTAAAAATAAAAAATTATATTTGTTTAAAAAAACCTAAACTACAAACAATTATCTGGATTATATAAAAAATCTGAACCTAAAAAAACTTTTCAGAATTATTTTGAAAATCATTTTACAACGAAAAATAGCCTCTAACAATGAACCGGTTTTTTAAGAATTACACTGAATCCATTAGTGAAGGCTCGCTTGCAAACCTTGTTTTGAGTGACACAAACTGGTTTATCTTGCAAAGGTAAACTGTTAAAAAAAACTGAATCACTCATAGGCATATTTTCTCAACATGCTAGTTTCTGCAACGAAGGCGTCATCATCATTAGTAGACTCACACAGTATACATCTACTACTGACGATAACGTCATCGTGGTCAAAACTAGTCTGTTAAATAAACTGTTTTTAGTGAGAAATAGTTCTTAATTGTTTTACAGAATCTACCGTTATACATTATTCTCATTTTCTAAGCTTTAATTTAAATTTAAATTTATTTAGTTTGAAATGGACAAAATTTTTAAAACTAGAAACACAGAAAACTGGTGACTAAGAAATAGAAAACAATCATACAATAACCAATATGTTAGTATATTGACTTCAAATTGTAAAATAAGATTCACATAAACAAAGTATTCCCCACTTTGTAGTCACCACTTCTATCCTAATGTGAGCCTATACATTATGGTCAGTAGTAAATTTACGAAATGATTTTTCCTTTTACAAATAGCTTCCTGTACGTTCGTATATATTGTAATAAGGTCTCATAGCTTTCTGTCTGCCATACTTCCAATGTACCTTAACTGTGATATATTTTATCTAAGACAACTACAAAGATATACAAATCCCACATACTCATTGACACTATCGTAAACCTGCCTTTGAAACCGTCACCGCTTAACCTAACAACTCCAAGCGGAAAATTTGGACACTTATGAAGATCGCCACGGAGCGATCAAAAACGTTCTGTTTCAATAAGAATTTACAAATATATAAAATAAATTAAGATTCGGATAGTCATAAAATAATGTAAAAGTGATTTATTAAGTTTCACCGAACGTAATAGACTACAAAATTCAAGAGCATTAAGAAATGTTAAAATCCATACTTTACGTTTATTCCAAATAGGCCTACATTAAATTTTAACCTATAAAAAGGCTTCCATATCAGGAGATTTAATGATTTCTTGAGCAACTGTGGCCTAATGTTACAATATTTTAAATAACAAACCCACTAACCACAATAAAACTTGATTTAATCACTTGATGTACATTTCGGTTACCAGGTAACCATCTTCAGAAGTACTGAACAAAATTAATTTAATTTACAACGTAACATATATAGCAAAAAATATTTAGGTTTAAATTTAATGTTATTTTGTTAAATTAAATTAATTTTTTTCAGTACTTCTGAAGATGGTTACCTGGTAACCGAAATGTACATCAAGTGATTAAATAAAATTATATTGAGGTTATTGGGTTTGTTATTTAAAATACTATATCAGGAGATTTGTTGAATAATATTTCACAACTAGAGTCGAGCCTTAACAATAAACACTTGTGGTTTTCCTTTCCTATATCTGCTCTGACTTTGTTCCGATTTCCTGTAAAATTAAATTGTTTATCTACTTTTAATTTAACGTTTAAAACACATTTCATAGCAATAATTCATATAAGCTTATGTAAAATTAAAGTGGCACATACGTGATGTTATTTCAGTAATTTGTCGTACCACAGACTGGATATAATATTTTAAGATTTTACAACAATACTTTTGTATTACAACAATAGTTACAGTTTTAAATTTGTCTTTCACTCTTATAAAACTAATACTCTTCGTGGTTTCTTCCATAAGAAATGCAAAATCGAAACCTGGTCTGTATAAGTTGCTTAAAGAACAAAAGAAATATTTTAAAACTAAAATTCATCTCTAGTTTCTAACCTCATAATTGTCTCTCTAATTTCCTTGCAGAGATTTTATAATTATTCATCAATACTAATTGAAACCTGACCAAACCAAGGCCAGAGTTAAACGCAGTCACCTGTCGATTTCCTTTGTGATTCAATGCTTCTGCCCGCGACGTCATCTTCAGGGAATATTAAACGTACCATGACCGCAGGCGTGTGGTTTGCGTCAAACGAGTTGCAGGCATAGCTGCTGTCGCATTAGAACTTACCATTCCTATGTCTGTACGCATTTAGAAAATATATCTACTAATGAATAATTAAATGGTTTAAATCTACCATTAATTCATTTTATTACATAAACACAGTATAACGTATTTCAACCTATAACATATAAATTGCCGCTGGAATTTTAAAAATTTAACCTAATTTTTTTTAAAAATATTGGAACCCAGATTACAAATTTGAATCCCATATCGCCCAGGAGCCTTAGTGACTGTATTGTTCATTCCTTGTATGAGTTGTATTAAATACAAAGTTTACCAGTTTACTTGCAAAGTGTAGGTCTATATATTCGGTTGCAGGAGACTGTGTATCAAACGATGAGATAATTTATGTTTCTTTAAAAGTTTAAATGATATTAGTAAGTTAATAACAAATAATTATGGAAGTAATGAATGTTAAATGTAAGTAGGTAAAACAATCGCCAGTAATACTTAACCGCAACGTAAATGTTTATCTAATTGTTTTACATCTAGTTCTTTAAATAGAAAAATATGTTTTTTAAATATTAAAAAAATACAAGTAATAGATATTCTTTGAACTTAGCTTGTGAGGTTATGTTAAAACAAATAAAAACATACACAAAAATCACAAATTAATCATTTATTTACTCATACACGTTTCAATGACCAAGTCATCATCATCAGTGAGTGTTACTACTACAAACTCTAACTTACAACTGTTAGTAGTAACACTCACTGATGATGATGACTTGGTCATTGAAACGCGTATGAGTAAATGAATGATTAATTTGTGAGTTTTGTGTAGTTTTTATTTGTTTTTTTTACAAGTAATAGGTTGTGAAATACTGTTTTTTTATTAAATTTCCATAAATAGCCAAATCATTTTATTGCAAAAAAAGGCTTTAAGAAAACATACTCGCTCAATGCTTTTACCTTGTTTTGAAAAAAAGAAAGAAATATGTCTACATTTTTGTTGTACACAATAGGGTTAAGTATATTCAACCTAATATATTTGTTTATAGAAATTAAATAAAGAACTTTTAAAGATGGACAGCTTCTAGGTGATTCAATTTATATTTATAAATATCAAAATAACAAATGTGTACTAGTGGAATTATAACTATAGAAATTAGAAGCCTTGTCTCCCAGCACGACCTCAGCGAACATCATTAAATCTTAGTAAATGTATTTCCCATAGAATAGAAATATTAATATCTCATCGTTTCTTTCTATGTGTATCAAAGAAAGTATCGTGTTTTCAATCTAGGGATAACGACATCGCCAAACTATACGATACGTCCTCGGCGTAGTAAAACAGGGCTTCCAACTGATAAAATATCGGACAGGTATATTCATAAACATGAATTTATGGAACAGTTAAGGAAGGCATTGGGCAAGCTTAAGGAAGGCATTGGTCAAGCTTAAGGAAGGCATTCCTGTGTAACCTTATCCACTCTTCCGTGTTCTGTTACCCGGGGCGCATTGTGGGACGTACTGCACAATTTACGGCCCCATTAGCACGAAGACAAAGGGTGTTAGGTTCCTCCTGCGTTGGGACGCTGGTAAGCTGTTATACTTGCAAACACGTCCAAGTCCGTGGTAATATTTTGCAACCTTAAGCGGCACAAAACTTAACAGCCCACCGTCATGATTACATAGTGTTTGTTTAGCAGAAAATAAAAGTCATTGTTATTTAACTCATTTAGTTTTAAAGAAAGAAATGAAGTAGTGGAAAGTATACTTGAATCTTAACGTAATAAATATCATTATAAATTAAATAATTTAAAATTATATAATATTAGGTGTAAAAGGTCTTTTCTAACCGATAATAGGTTCGTATAAATTATGTGTTCATAATGTTGTGTGCAATTGTTTGAACTGCACAAACAATTGTTAGAAAAACAAGATGTTAGAAAAAATAGTTCAGAGTTCCGTAA
>JBAIZL010000035.1:6962500-7012500 GCA_036971475.1 Prosapia bicincta | reverse complement strand
TTTCCACACTTGAAGATGTTAGAATCTCTTTGTGTAACGTATGCCCCTCCCCACAACCCTTGCGATATGCAGCGGCCATCTGGGCTCACAACAGATCGAAACCGCCGGTGAGATTTGCTGTTTCTAGGTTGCTCACGTGGGGGACTACTATACCGTTGTTTTACATTACACATCGAGTTGCCAGAGCCTCAAAGAGGTTGGACTTCTGCCTGTTGGTCCGCGGGAGGTATTTTATTTCCCTCCTACCACCCATCTGAAAACAGATGAAGGAATTCCCCTATCCGTCACCTGGGGACGCACCCTCTAGAGGTTACAGGCTCCTCCTCCGAGAGAGAGAGAGAGAGAATGTGTGTGTGTGTATGTGTGTGTGTGTGTGTGTGTATGTGTGTGTGTGTGTGTGTGTGTGTGTGTGTGTGTGTGTGTGTGTGTGTGTGTGTGTGTGTGTGTGTGTGTGTGTGTGTGTGTGTGTGTGTGTGTGTGTGTGTGTGTGTGTGTGTGTGTGTGTGTGTGTGTGTGTGTGTGTGTGTGTGTGTGTGTGTGTGTGTGTGTGTGTGTGTGTGTGTGTGTGTGTGTGTGTGTGTGTGTGTGTGTGTGTGTGTGTGTGTGTGTGTGTGTGTGTGTGTGTGTGTGTGTGTGTGTGTGTGTGTGTGTGTGTGTGTGTGTGTGTGTGTGTGTGTGTGTGTGTGTGTGTGTGTGTGTGTGTGTGTGTGTGTGTGTGTGTGTGTGTGTGTGTGTGTGTGTGTGTGTGTGTGTGTGTGTGTGTGTGTGTGTGTGTGTGTGTGTGTGTGTGTGTGTGTGTGTGTGTGTGTGTGTGTGTGTGTGTGTGTGTGTGTGTGTGTGTGTGTGTGTGTGTGTGTGTGTGTGTGTGTGTGTGTGTGTGTGTGTGTGTGTGTGTGTGTGTGTGTGTGTGTGTGTGTGTGTGTGTGTGTGTGTGTGTGTGTGTGTGTGTGTGTGTGTGTGTGTGTGTGTGTGTGTGTGTGTGTGTGTGTGTGTGTGTGTGTGTGTGTGTGTGTGTGTGTGTGTGTGTGTGTGTGTGTGTGTGTGTGTGTGTGTGTGTGTGTGTGTGTGTGTGTGTGTGTGTGTGTGTGTGTGTGTGTGTGTGTGTGTGTGTGTGTGTGTGTGTGTGTGTGTGTGTGTGTGTGTGTGTGTGTGTGTGTGTGTGTGTGTGTGTGTGTGTGTGTGTGTGTGTGTGTGTGTGTGTTGTAGGAGTAAGTGTGTGTGTGTGTGTGTGTGTGTGTGTGTGTGTGTGTGTGTGTGTGTGTGTGTGTATATCTACTTAGTATAATTTCAAGTCCTTGTTAGCCAAAAATGTTTGGATACATTTCTTTAACCTGAGGCAATAAATTTCCTAAGAAGGTTGTTTTAGAAAAAGCCTTAATCCTTACGAAACCAAAACGTTGAACTCTCTAGAGTTGACGTGTCCCTGTAAGTGCCCTAAACGTTTGTCAATAATTTTACAATAGGGTCGTCTGCAATATTTTACTGGGCGTGGCCGGGCGTACAATAGATGCGAAGATAGCCGACGACAAGCGGAAAGGGCCGAGCGTACGATAGAAGCAAAAACAGCTGACAATAGGTAGAAAGAAGCGAGCGTACATTAGCAACTAGAGTGTAGGTGGTTTGACAGTAGACGCGAAGAAGAAGACATAAGTTGCCATAGTGGGAGCGGGGTAAGGCAGCCTGCTGCACGACATTAGATAATCTGGCCACGGAGGATCCACTGCTCACTCGTGGCTGCTATCTTATGACAAACTATGAACAATTTTGCTTCTCTTATGACACATTCATTTTATGTTCCTTTTTCATAGAATATATATAATTTTTATTTAAACAAAAATTTGATTAGTCATCGCCTTAAAGATGACCACACTATAGTATTAGTATTATATATATATATATATATATATATATATATATATATATATATATATATATATATATATTAAAAATATGCCAATACCAAGGACAACTTAATGCTGTATATTCATAATAAAAAGATTTAATTTACCTTACAATAAATTTAGTTCAGATAAATCCTCAGATATTATTTTGAATTTTAAACATGATTAACTAATTTTTCACAGATCTGCCTTGCAGTTATCGAGGCCACTCCAGTCTATCAGCTGGTTGCCTACTACGTTCCATCTCCGTTTGAATACCCTCTGCAGCCAGCCATCAGGCCCCCACAGATCCTTCATCACAGGGCACACGCTGCTGTAAGGGCGACGCTTGCGGAAACACCGTCCCCTCTAATCACCAACACCATCACGTACACCGCAGATCCTGATGCTGACCCTGACGACGCCTTGGAAGTGGCACAGTTCCATTCCCAGGTGGGTGATTCAAAATAGCTCCGAACACTGTCAATAAAAGAAAGTTATTTTAAAGCAAACAAGCAGAATCCTAATTATAATTTGTTTGAACAAACGGCGCTACAAAATGCATTAAAAAGTTTAAAATATACGCTCTAAATGGTTTGTTACGCATTTCAAAATTATAAATATCCATTTGCAATTGAATTTATTTAAATATATTCTGATACGATTATTAGTTTAAATTTACTTAGCTTGAAGTAACTCGTTAAATAATTTATAATTTAAAAATAAGAGAAGTTAAAATAATTTTCGAAAATGTAAAATCATAGAAATTTGACTAGTATTCATATTATGAAATTAAAAAATTAGGAATTGGAATCAAGGTACTTAATAAATATAATAATCACAATTAAACCAATATCTGTCAGCACAGACGTCAAAGTAGGGAATAAAACCAATAGACGGTAAGAAAGTATATATAATACAAGAAAACAGTGTTGCAAAACTACAAATATATATATATATATATATATATATATATATATATATATCGCAATATCTATTCTTGTGTATTAATAAAGAACTAAGTCAAAATACAAATACAAGAATTATAATTGAATTTACAATTCAAAGCTTTTCGTTGGCTAACAGTACCAACATCATCAGGAATATTAAACAATTCAATATATTTTATATGTATATATATATATATATATATTTATACACATATATATATATATATATATATATATATATATATTATAACTTAACTTTTGTTATAATTAAATTTATTTTAATGTTATTTATTTACCTTACCTATTAATGTCACACCTTCAGGTTTATAAACGAATTAACAATCTTATCAATTTTTAAACATCACTTGCATTTATTCTCTTTAATTAACTCTACACATTATTCCAAATTTATATTAATATTTTGCAGTGACAGGATTGATATCTTAACCACAATTACAATGATAAAAGGGGGACTTCTGAGGCTTTAGATTTCTAATAGAATAACATATAAAAAAACAGTATTAAAATTTTATTCTTGCTCTCGGGTCCCTATTACGGGAACTTTGCTTTTAAATTAGAAATGGCGAAACTCGAATAATTTTTATAAATTTTGATGAAATTAAAATTTGTTTTGGAACTAAAAGATAGATGTCTGTTGGCTACACTTATATTCAAATATACTTATTGTTCTGAAGAGCCCTGGAATCCTGGCTTTGTTCACTTCAGCGCTTACACTTGACACACAAAAAAACCTACTTTATATTTCTAAAAAAAACTTTTACGTCGCACTTTTTTAAAAATTTAATTATAAAAAAACTCTTTACTTAATTTAAACAATTTCTCCCTTTACAAGACTTTCATCTTGGTCCCCACCAATCCGTCTTCCTCTGAGACTCTCCTCAAACTCCCTCTAAAACCTCCGATCATTTAGTTTTTATTAAAAATTAATCTCTCCCACTACCACCAATACGTTCTTTGTAAGTTTCCCACAGTTCGACAATTAGCTAAACCTAACGGTACACGGTTATTTTCCCAGGCTATATCGGCTACTGGATTTCCCGTCTTAACAAGCTTTGGAACTTCTATTGTCAATTTTCCGGACTCAACTTATAGCTTTCCTGGAAAGGATAATGACATGGTACCTGCTTTGTCCGCACTAGAAGACTATTTGTGTCTTTTATTGCTTAATTCTACAGATGATTATTTTAGCAACTAGCTTAATTTAATCTAAAGCCTAGAACTTTATGTTGTAATATATATATATATATATATATATATTGTAAAACTTAGATGAATTATTTTTTCTTGTTGAATATGTATGGTGACATAAAATAATTTTCATAAACAAGAATATACGAATATTACTTCATTTTATTGTTCATTGAAGCTTTTCGCTAATTTACATTATTAGCATTTTCAAAATATATGAATCACTGTACAGTTATGTGACCAGAGTAAGAACAGTCTTACTGAGTTATGAGTCTTACTCTGGTCACATAACTGTACAGTGATTCATATATTTTGAAAATGCTAATAATGTAAATTAGCGAAAAGCTTCAATGAACAATAAAATGAAGTAATATTCGTATATTCTTGTTTATGAAAATTATTTTATGTCACCATATATATATATATATATATATATGTGTGTGTGTGTGTGTGTGTGTGTGTGTGTGTGTGTTGCAACGTCCCCCCCCCCCTGTTTACCTCTACCTCTCTACCACCGCAGCACTACGCGGTCGTTTTGTTGTGTTGTTTAAATCCTTTCTTGCAGAATACTAAAATTTAATTGTTTACAAGAATACATATTTATAAACAACCAAAACTCTGCCTATCACCCTGCTGGTAAAACCGTGCTAAACTCCCAGAGTTAAGTGTATGTTTCCTGCTCGTAGGGCCAAACCCACAACAAGCCTATTCCCGCTGACTACTATTTAAAAACCGTATAAACACTCCTAAATAAGTTTATCAATTGTGTATGGTCTAAGTATAGTCACACATGTCAAATTAATAGTCAGCTGGAAAGAAACACATTTAGAATAATACACATAAAAAACACAGGGTCTTACCACCTGATGATGATCTGCAGAAACAGCAAGGGAACGTGCAAAATATGATTGTGTCTAAAAATACCTATTTTAAAAGGCTCCTGTGTCCTCTTAAACACAATCTGCCAGTAGATAAATCTCTGGACTTTTATTACAAAAAACCAACTAATCTTTAGACTAGCTCATGAAATTAGTAGAGCGAAACTCTTTAAAACATTAGGCTTTATCTATTGCCATTTAATGAAATTTAATTAAATTTGTTTACTGATTTGATAATCATTTTTATATTAGTTGGAAAAAGCTAAACAGTTTTTATTGGTTATTTGACACAGGATGGAATGCAAATAATCTTGATTTTTATGACATATTGAACTCTATTTATTGAAATAAAAAAGAAAATTTATCCTTCAAAATATTACACAATTATATTAGCAAAACAATTCACTGAGTTACTTCTCGTTTCTTATGCTTTGAAAAATTATACTTTGCATATAGATTAATAACATAGACATAACATAAAATTATTTTCAAAATTACACATAATCATATTTTATCTCCTATATGGAATTGGTAAATTCATATTTTGTAACCTTTAATTTTTAAATTTATAATATTCGAGAATTTCTCATTTTCTTTAAATAAACGGCTTATGGCCCAAAAACCTTTTGTAATTTTAATATTCATTATTTAAAATATTCAGAGCACATAAATTCATTTTCATAGCATACAATTTATTTAAATTTTATAAAGAGTGAAGTCATTGTTTTAAGCTTGCAAATTTGTTTGAATTTAATAAAATTAACTAACTAAATTTGACGTGACTGATTTCGAATAAAGAAAATGACTTGCCAAAGATGTTCTTGCCGGTCCTTGGGGTCCCTCGTCTGGATTCCCTGGTCCTTGGACACCGGAAGTCGCCATCCCTGGTTCGTCGGTGGTGGTTTCCCTCTATTCGAGCGTCCTGGAGGCTGAGTCTGGAGCCTTCATCCTTGGTGGTCCTGGATGTCGAAAGCGCTGAGGTTATTGTCCATCTGGCCTGCTGACGGTCTCTACTCGCGGTCCAGCATAGCGTCCCGCGGCACCTCGTGTTAGAAAATTTTTACAGACTGTCTCTAAAGGCTTAGAGACCAAGTATATATAGCGGTGAATTCAACCTACCGCACCCCGCCTGCAAGTTTGCTATCGCTCGATTTATTCCTTGTACAGGCAAGTCGGGCAACGAAACTGTTTTAGCTTGCATAGTTTGATAATTAATTTTAGAACACTGAAAAATGTCTATTTTATTTAAACGGCTGTAACTTTTTTGTTTCTTAAGTTTTCTGAATTCTGTTTTCTTTAATGTTCATTCTAGGCTATTGTGGTTCTTTTAAAATGTCGATGAAAGTTCTACGTGGTTTGGTTCGAAAAATAGCTTTTTAAAAGCACTTAGAATTTTTTCGCTTCACTCTCGATGTTCAAATTTAGTTAGTTATTACAACTTTATTTTATAACATTCTTTAATGTGGCTTAACTATTCTATTTACTGTTTTATTTAATTTTTCCCTCTTTAATAATTATATAATTCCCTACTTGATTATTTTAAAAACAGCTTTATTTCTAGACAACAGGAAATTACTTATTTCCCACTTGCGACGGTCTCTCACCCCGTTGCAATTTCCCCGTTTGAGAGGTTAAAAATGTTTTACTTTGTTAAAATGTTTTTTACCAATTCCTTATCTTATTATTACTTAACTATCTTATTCTATTACAAAATTTTCTTATTATTATTCTCTTGTTTCTTGAGAAGTTTTCACCCTGAAACACTTCAAACACAAGTCAATTAGCAATTTATTAGTCACTTTTGTTTACACTAACTTTTATTTTGTCAAATTACACATCATTCACCACACTGATGGCTGTCATTTCCTTTATATATTTACCACGTCAATTTCATTTTATACTAGTTATGGCTTTAAAAACAATGACTTGCAATTAAAAACCTAACTAATCTTACAGTACTATTTTTTAAACATATTCCTTTCATATCTTAAGTATTACGTATTATTGTGTCAGCTGTGGAAGTACAGTTTATCGAGTTTAATTTGTTTATTTTCCGATAAACCTTCCGTAGCGGCTAACTATTGCGTGGATTCCACATTCCAAACTACCTGACAAGGTCAATGAGCTGGCTTGTAAACATTCTAATACAACAATTCTACTTATCATATTAAACGGAACGAAACTTGCCTTTTAAATTCTCTATCTTTAGATTGTACAGTTTATAAAACTGGCTTGTGTCCAGATTATCGAAGTCCACTTGATAAATTTCGATTGCTTCTGATTTTAATGCAAAGTTTTTATGGTCGACCTTGATCGTTAGTACACAAGTTTTCTTGTTTTATATTGTACAGTGATAGTCTGATCTAACGACCCACTATTTCATGCACACAAATTTCTTGTTTGATTTTGCAAAAGTCTGTCCGCGTATTTGTTGTACAATATACACAAAGACTTCCTGAATAATACTTTTGTAATGTTGATTTAGTTATTAAATAGTTTGTTTTAGATTTAAACATTTGTCCCTTTATAAATAAGTAGCTAATCTGAAAGTCTAGATTTAGCCTTATTCAATTACTGCTTATTCTTGTTTTTACATTAAATCAGTTTATTAATCATTCTGACAATTTAATTCCTGCCTGACTTAGTTTATCGCTCGCGTACTGGTTCTATTATTGCAGCAATATTCTAATTTGGCATTTCTTTATTTTCTGGATTATGATCAGTGTAAAGATCACATTGTAGGATCCCTTTACCCGTCATAAAACTTCTTGATGTTTTTAACATCATATACAATTTTACAGAATACATTACAAGATATTTTATAATTGTTAACACAGTTGATTTGATTAATTGTACCAAATCAGGTTATTGTTCCTGATTTTGCTTCTTATCCCGTAAACATTTCCATTAAACATCTTTGGAATTTCCGTATGACATTCGATTAACTTTGTCCTGTTTTAAATAGATTGAGGCCTTTTTGCCCTCTACTATTTTGGTACGTCCGGCTTATTTTGTTGCAAGGAATGTTTTTATAAACTCGTTCCCCGCCCGTCCACCGGATACTTCATTGTGGCCTTGTTTACAAACACAAGTGATTGCCCTTAACCTTGAGCCCTTGTTTACATTTGTTCGACTCGGTGGGTCTTTCATTCAAACATCTGGATACTTTATTATAAATTATTTCAACCTAGACAATTCTGGTTTATTTAAAGCACAGCGGTTATTTATTGGTACTGCCTTTCTTAATAGTATTTAGTTTTAAAATATTTTTTACTCATTCATAAAACCTTTTAATATCTTTTATGTCATAGATGCCTCGGATTTTATCTGTAACCATGTTTGCAATTTGGTAGGTTTTTCGACCCATTTTCCTTTTAATTTTATAAGGACCTTGGTACCTTAATAACAGCTTTTCTGTCTCATTCTTAGACACATCTGATCTATTGTGCCTAGTGATTAGGACTAAATCGCCCGGTTGAAACGACGTTTCTCGGCAGTTTATATTTTTCATAGCAGCCCGTCTTTCTCCCACTGTCCTTATACGATCGAATACATTTTGTAATGTTTGTCTTTGTGTCGCTTGTTCCGCATTTCTACAATCATCTGGCAGAAATCTCTCCCATATATATATCGGTACTTCCCCATGGTGTACCTGGATAGGTGAATATCCAGTTACTTCATGGGGAGTTATGTTAATTACCTGTTCCATATATGGCAGATATCTCATCCATGATGACTGCGCTTCATGACAATAGGTCCTAAGAATCCTGCCCAGATCTCGGTTTATCCTCTCGGCATGGTTTACCTGTGGATGCCTGACCGGAATTAATGTATGCTCAACACTGTTGTCGTGCATCCATAAATTCCATTGTCGAGACGTAAAGGCCGATCCGAAATCTGAGAGTATTCGCCTAGGCTTCCCTATTGTCTGAAAATAATGCGACAGTTTGGCGATTGTACTCGTCGTATTTGGGCGCTTAACTGCATATAATTTTACTAATTTCGAGAATACATCTACAACCACTAAAATGTGCCTTGCACCTCCTGTGCTCCGGGGCAAAGGTCCTAAAAAATCGACAGCAACAATCTCTCCCGGCTGTTGTGTTAAAATGGGTTTAGTCCTTGCTTGCAAATATCGATTTTTTACTTTTGCAAACTGGCAGATCCGACATTTCCGAATGACATCTATGACTTGTTGATGTATATTTTTAATGTAAACATGTTTGTTTATCATTTTGACAATTTTATTTCTACCTAAATGTGCATATTGTTTGTGTACATGCTCTATAAATGGAACGATATTTTGCTTTGGCATCACAACCTTCGTTCTATTGTTTACAATTTTACATAATATATTGTTACATATTTTATAATAATTAAACTGATTTATGTGATTTATTATATGAGAAAGTTCAGGTTCTTGCTCCTGGACTTGTCTCATTTCTTTAAACATCTTTTGTATTATTGTAGGGCATTCTACCTTAATTTGTCCTATTTTAACTATATTTAATCCCTTTTGCCCGCTATTATTTCCTGTATTACTTTGATACATCCGACTTATGGTGTCGCAAGGAACGTTTTCTTTACCTGGACAGTGTCTCATTTTTGGCTGATATTCCTGTATCGCGAGAATCCACCTAGTTATGCGTGCATTGGTATAGTTGCATGAATAGAGAAACTTTAGTGCTTTGTTGTCTGTAATGATATTTAATGGGGCCCCTACTATCAATGGCCGAAACTTCTTTAGGCCATGCACTATTGCCAAAAGCTCCTTTTCGCACACTGTATACCCTAATTCCGCGTGTTTCAGTGTTCTCGATACGAATCCAATTACTTGTAACCTGCCCTGTTGGTCTTCCTGGTACAGCTGACTTGCTATAGCGTTATCGCTCGCATCAGTTTGTAAAAACGTTCCCCGACCTTCCACCGGATGTGTCAAAGTAACTGCTTCCACAAACAGGTTTTTTACATTCCTAAATGCCTCTTGCATTTCTATATCCCAAACCCAGGGTTGTCCCTTTCTTAATAGCTTCAACAGGGGTGAAGTTTCTCGGGCGTATTGACTTGTGAATCGCGAATAATAATTCACAAATCCTAAGAATGATTGTAACTGTTTTTTATTCTTAGGACTAGGAAAATCGCGAATCGCTTGGAGCTTATCTGGGTCAGTTTTTACCCCTTTCTGGTCAAAAATGTACCCTAAAAACTTCACTTCCTGTTGGCAGAACAATGTCTTATTGGGATTTATTGTTAAATTTCCCTCCCTGAATTTGGAAAATATTATACGCAAGTGCTCGAGGTGTTCTTCAAATGTCTCCGATAGACATAACAAGTCGTCAACATAGGCTAATATGTTGTCGCTTAACTCCACGCCAAGTGTTAAATCGACTGTTCTTACTAGGGCCGCTAGAGAATTCTGTAACCCGAATGGAACGACCTTAAAATTGTACACCTTATTGTCGAATAAGAAGCCGGTATATTTCTTGGAATCGTGTGTCAATGGAACTTGCCAAAAACTTGATGTCATATCAATTTTTGTAATATACCGTTTATTCCTTCCTTTTCTTAGGATGTCGTCTATACTAGGTGCACTCTCATAATCGGGTACAGTTATCTCGTTTAACTTCCTAGCGTCTAAACAAAGCCGAACCGTATTGTCTGATTTTATGACAACAACCATAGGATTAACATACGGCGTCCTTGACCTCTCAATTATGTCATATCGGAGCATTTTGTCGATTTCTTCCTGAACCTGTTTGCGGAAGTTCATTGGAATAGGATAGTTCCTGTTCACAAAAGTTGTGCCTTCCTTAATTTTGAGCGCATGTTTATATTTATTGGATCTACCTGGTTTTTCATTAAACACGTCTGAATAATTGTTTATCAATTCTTGTAACTTCAACATTTCTTGTTCGTTTAATATGCAATGATTATTTGTATTTTCCAATTTAATCGTATTTATTTTTAGATATGTTTTACGCGTTCTGGTTTTCTTTCGGCGTTTTGTGTTACGCCATTGTGCGTAATTCCTGTATTTTATTTTTGTTTTTGATTTATTTTTACTTGGTTTACTTTGATAATTTTTATACTGGTGAGATTTACTTTTAAATTTATTTTTAGCAAACAATTTGGACTTCGTTTTCAAGCAAGATTGGTTAGAATTAAAGTGCTTTGGAATTCTTGTTAAGTCTAACGGATTTGTTTCCCGACAATTAGGTCTTTCCCTAACTTGTTGGAATTTTATTTGTTTCGGCTTGTAGCCATTTTTATTTAATTCGTTGAATCCTCCCTCGTCATTATTTAATCTGTTTGTTGTAGGCTTGGTTAACCCATTTTTTGCTTTGTTTAATCCCGTTAGCTTACTTGATTCCGTTCTTTCACAGTTTAATAATTCACTCTTCCTCGAATTTTCGCACAATTTGTTATTTAAATTTTTGGTAACCTCGTTCTTAACCTTATTCGTTGACAATTGTTTTGATTTTATTTTTTGTTCCCCGCTTGTATCGGTGGAACATTTTACATTTTTAGTTATATTTTTGTTTATTATTTTATTAATTTTATTACATCCTATCTCTTGTTTTATATTATTTTTATTATTATTCGATACAAGAAACTCCTGGTGCAGCAGATATCCATCAATTTCATACGTCATGAACGATCTCTCCATGTTTATCCGGGCTTTTAACGCACACAAAGTATTTGCTCCCAAGATGAGGTCAACCCGTAGATTGTCCACAATCAAGAAAACAAATTCCTTTGTGTGTCCGTTTAATGTTAGAGGTAGCATTGTTTGTAATTTGACCCGTTTACAGGTTGACCCTAATGCTGTGACTATCGCTACATTAGCTATAGGTAGCTCATAGAATAAATTCCCGTTTTGTTTTAGGGCCATGTATTTTTCTGTTTTAATCACAGACATTTGGGCACCTGTATCAACTTGTGCAATTAACTTATGGTCTTTAATTTCGCACTCTATCACTGGACACTGGTCTATATTCTCTAGTGTTATAACCGAGTCAATTCTTTCCTCTAACAAATCGTCCCTAATAGACATGGAAAAACCGTCTAGGCTGATCTTATTATGACGGTAAACCGGCTTTTCCTTCGGTCTCTCGCTCTGAATTATTTTTGGTTTCTTATTGCTTCGGATCTCTAACCTGGTTAACTTATCTCCCTGATTGTTGCCAGAGATCCTTATATTTAGTTTTTTGGCTTGTGGTCGCTTGGTCCGGGGATAGGCGATTTAGGATGAGGGTTTTTGGGATACTTGGTCTCTTGGTATTTTGCGGTATCACCATGGGACCTTGGGTTAGGGTTAGGTTGTTGGTTTGGAGCAACCTGCCTCTGTTGACTTCTTTGAGCGTTCCCATTACCATTTCCGTTATCAGTAACGCTGTCTAGCTGTTGTAGGAAAACTATCGCTTGTTTGATGTTACTTGTGGGGTTTCCCACACTAGCTAGCTGAACGTTACTCCCAAAGTGTTTCATTAACATGAAAATTAGATGGTTCTCTGGGATTATCGGGTCTAAGTTTTTCGCCCTGTTTACCATCATAATAAAATACTCTGCCATAGAGTATGGTCCATTATTATGGTAGCGCCCTTGATTTATCTGTCTGCGTACCCTATCCTGCTGGCGATAACTCCAGAAATGCTCCGTGAATTCCTGCCTGAATTCAGAATAAGTTTCTGTATTGTTTTTTATGGCTTTCCACCATGCATCCGCTGCCCCTTTCAAATATCGCTCTACAATTCTTAATTTTGCAGTCTCGTCCATAGTATTGTCTATTTCAGAAAATAGATCTTCTATTTCCCCTAGGAATGTCATTGGATCTTCCTTGTCATTCCCCCAGAACTCAATCCTACGGTATGTAGCCTCCCCGTTCCTGTCTATTACCCTTGGTAAGCAAACTTGTGTTACTATTCCCGCTCCAGCGGTTTGCTTTACCTTTGCGACTTGTTGCTTTACCGTTTTGATGTCCTCTTGGATATCCTGTACTTTCTCGTTTAATTTAGCCGTTTTTGTTTCCGTTTTAGTTTTCAGTCTCTCTATTTCTGTCTCATGTTCGCTTAACTTTTCATATATATGACTTGTCTTAGCCTCATTTTCTTTTTGGTAGTCATCGTATTTTGACTGGAAAGCCTCCCATAAATGTCGTCTTTCCATTTTCTCTTCCTCCCTCCATTGTTTTTCTCTGTCCTCTCTCGCCTTCTCCTTTTGTTTTTCTCTGTCTTCTCTCTCCTTCTCCTTTTGTTTTTCTCTGTCTTCTCTCTCCTTCTCTCTCTGTTTTGCTTCCTCCCACTCTTTCTCTCTCAATTGTTTCTCTTCCTCTCTCCATTGTTTTTCTTTGTCCTCTCTCTCCTTCGCCCTTTGTTCTGCTTCCTCCCTCAATCGTTTTGCTTCCGCCTTCTCTTTCTCTCGCTCTTCTTTGTCTTTTTCCTCCTTTGCCTTGAAATAGGCCATCAATTTATCTATCTCGGGTTTTGACATTTTGATTTACTATTTAATATTCAATTAATTATTTATGTACTTATTCCTTTCTTTTCGATTTGGTTTAGGCCAGATGGTTCCTACCCGCTCTTTCGACTAAATCTTTATTCAAATTTATTTATTTATTTATTTTATTTGTACGCTCTTGGATTTGTTCAATTTATATTATTATTTAAAAATTTAATTACATTATTCAAAACATTTTGACTTCATTTATTTAGGCTATCTCGATTCATTTCTATTATTTAATTATTCAATTTTGATATAGGGAACCTGTTCAAAGCCCCACGTTGGGCGCCAATTCTGCAACGTCCCCCCCCCCTGTTTACCTCTACCTCTCTACCACCGCAGCACTACGCGGTCGTTTTGTTGTGTTGTTTAAATCCTTTCTTGCAGAATACTAAAATTTAATTGTTTACAAGAATACATATTTATAAACAACCAAAACTCTGCCTATCACCCTGCTGGTAAAACCGTGCTAAACTCCCAGAGTTAAGTGTATGTTTCCTGCTCGTAGGGCCAAACCCACAACAAGCCTATTCCCGCTGACTACTATTTAAAAACCGTATAAACACTCCTAAATAAGTTTATCAATTGTGTATGGTCTAAGTATAGTCACACATGTCAAATTAATAGTCAGCTGGAAAGAAACACATTTAGAATAATACACATAAAAAACACAGGGTCTTACCACCTGATGATGATCTGCAGAAACAGCAAGGGAACGTGCAAAATATGATTGTGTCTAAAAATACCTATTTTAAAAGGCTCCTGTGTCCTCTTAAACACAATCTGCCAGTAGATAAATCTCTGGACTTTTATTACAAAAAACCAACTAATCTTTAGACTAGCTCATGAAATTAGTAGAGCGAAACTCTTTAAAACATTAGGCTTTATCTATTGCCATTTAATGAAATTTAATTAAATTTGTTTACTGATTTGATAATCATTTTTATATTAGTTGGAAAAAGCTAAACAGTTTTTATTGGTTATTTGACACAGGATGGAATGCAAATAATCTTGATTTTTATGACATATTGAACTCTATTTATTGAAATAAAAAAGAAAATTTATCCTTCAAAATATTACACAATTATATTAGCAAAACAATTCACTGAGTTACTTCTCGTTTCTTATGCTTTGAAAAATTATACTTTGCATATAGATTAATAACATAGACATAACATAAAATTATTTTCAAAATTACACATAATCATATTTTATCTCCTATATGGAATTGGTAAATTCATATTTTGTAACCTTTAATTTTTAAATTTATAATATTCGAGAATTTCTCATTTTCTTTAAATAAACGGCTTATGGCCCAAAAACCTTTTGTAATTTTAATATTCATTATTTAAAATATTCAGAGCACATAAATTCATTTTCATAGCATACAATTTATTTAAATTTTATAAAGAGTGAAGTCATTGTTTTAAGCTTGCAAATTTGTTTGAATTTAATAAAATTAACTAACTAAATTTGACGTGACTGATTTCGAATAAAGAAAATGACTTGCCAAAGATGTTCTTGCCGGTCCTTGGGGTCCCTCGTCTGGATTCCCTGGTCCTTGGACACCGGAAGTCGCCATCCCTGGTTCGTCGGTGGTGGTTTCCCTCTATTCGAGCGTCCTGGAGGCTGAGTCTGGAGCCTTCATCCTTGGTGGTCCTGGATGTCGAAAGCGCTGAGGTTATTGTCCATCTGGCCTGCTGACGGTCTCTACTCGCGGTCCAGCATAGCGTCCCGCGGCACCTCGTGTTAGAAAATTTTTACAGACTGTCTCTAAAGGCTTAGAGACCAAGTATATATAGCGGTGAATTCAACCTACCGCACCCCGCCTGCAAGTTTGCTATCGCTCGATTTATTCCTTGTACAGGCAAGTCGGGCAACGAAACTGTTTTAGCTTGCATAGTTTGATAATTAATTTTAGAACACTGAAAAATTTCTATTTTATTTAAACGGCTGTAACTTTTTTGTTTCTTAAGTTTTCTGAATTCTGTTTTCTTTAATGTTCATTCTAGGCTATTGTGGTTCTTTTAAAATGTCGATGAAAGTTCTACGTGGTTTGGTTCGAAAAATAGCTTTTTAAAAGCACTTAGAATTTTTTCGCTTCACTCTCGATGTTCAAATTTAGTTAGTTATTACAACTTTATTTTATAACATTCTTTAATGTGGCTTAACTATTCTATTTACTGTTTTATTTAATTTTTCCCTCTTTAATAATTATATAATTCCCTACTTGATTATTTTAAAAACAGCTTTATTTCTAGACAACAGGAAATTACTTATTTCCCACTTGCGACGGTCTCTCACCCCGTTGCAGTGTGTGTGTGTGTGTGTGTGTGTGTGTGTAAGTTATGTAATGTGGAAATTATATTATTTAAGAATGTCAGAGCCAACTTTATGCCCGAGGATGGAGACACTAACCAGTCTTTGAAAGTACTCGCATACATACCAAGTAACATTCTTGTTTAAGTACATAAGTGAAAATGATAAGTGTATACAAGAAAACAGTGTTGCATAATCTACAAATATTTATATATATATATTAATATATATATATATATATATATATATATATATATATATATATATATATATATATATATATATATATAGTAGCTTCATGTTTGTTAGACAGTTCTTTTATCATTCTTAGTATTGTAATTCTTGAGGATGTTGGTAATGTCAACCAAGGAAAAGCTTTGAGTGTATTATTCAATAAATTAAATATTTCTGTATTAGTGTATATTATTTAATCTTAAATATATATATATAGGATAGAAAAGTTCTACCTTAATGATTGGTTTTTTTTACTTGAAGTTGTAATTCTGTCGTGCAGGACGCTGCAGGAAGAGTCATCTTCGGCTTCAACACACCTACGCAGGCCCGGATGGAGGCACGATCTGTAGATGGCTCAGTCAGAGGCTCCTACAGCTACATAGACCCTTTGGGTAAAACTGTTCGGGTAAGGTTACCTTGGTCATTGCACTCTGTCAGTATTTTTATGCATCAAGAATAAACTCAATCCAACGTTTCAGCTGTTTGTTAAAGCCTTTGCTGATCAGAAAATGTTAACATAATTTTATATTGATTTAAAAGTATATAACGTATTTGTTTATATATATATATATATATATATATATATATATATAATTAATAAATTAAAAATTATACAAGAAAACATATAATGATATTTAATAATTAATATATGTATATATATAATTTATATGTAAATAATAGTACATATAGCACAAAAATCCTTTTTCGTTTTCTAGCTTTCGGTGGTCTATACGAGCACGTAACCCATCCCATTTTAACACGTTCGCTACGAAAGGCCGCTAGATTGAAGTACATAAAATATTGAATTTTTTTTAAATTCATTCTGAGGGTTTTGCTTTAGAAATAAAATAATATGACAATAAAAATTAATTTTGGGCATTGAAAATGGAAAAAAATACTAGGACTCCATTTTTTCTCCATGATTATCAGCATTTTATTTTTCATGTTATGCATTTGTAACTGTAATAAATAATTAATAATAATCACAGAAATAATAAATAAACATTAGACATACAGAAATAAAATCTACAAATTAGCTTTTAATATATTTAATAAAAATTATATACAAAATTATGCGATCTCGTATGAATCAGTAGGCCTATGAGTGTTTTCAATTAAAGCACTGACAACACTTTCCAGCTATTTATTCTTGACAATGGCGTGAGGTTTGGCTTAGCAAACACATCCCATGCATAACTATTAGTAGCCTATACAATATTCTGCAAAAATATGTCATCAGGAAGTAGTCTGAATAATGGTAGATTTTCTCCCGGAAATGGAACGATAAATTTATTTTCCTTTATAAACAGAAAGTTGTGATGGCTTAATGTACTATGTGTCCATTGAGGATTATCTATTTCTTCTTCCAAATCGGAATCAGACAATTCCTCGCGATCGTAATCGACTCCAGGTCACTGTCATGGAGGTCGTCGTAGCTTTCCTCAGACTCCGCATACTCATTTGTAGGCTCCCTAGTACACTCTACTGCATCGTTGGTATTAACCATTGAGCTGGCGCGGCGCGGTACTCTGTGCCACAACTTCTAGTAGTTCATAAACTGCTGACAAAGGACTCTATGAATTGTACTGAGATCTTGAGTATTATTTCTTCCTTATCTTACCTACGTGATTCTAGGTTTGTTCGGTTTTTCCTTCAGTAGTTCATTTGCTATTGAGCTGGTTATTTTATTACGGTTCTTTGCGTTGTGATTAACCTTTGCCTTATAGTACTGTCTTTACGATACGGTTATGATTCAGTTTGATCAGTTTTCTGTGGAATAGAATTATTATTTCTTCATAAATGCTACTTATTGTTTATATTTATTTGTGCTCTTTCAAGTCAGCTTATGGAAGATCGGAGACGGCCACAGCGAACGTGTTCTAAGGTCGTATATTGAAGAGGGAGCTTTAACATAGACCTCTTGTTTATTGTAGCGCGTTGTAAGAGTAAGGTCCTTGGAGAGACACTACGAATACCTTAGATTTTATATACCTAACCTCAACAACACACTAGCTTCAGTACACTTGAAAATGGACTGCTACATCTCCTAAAGTCGACTCGTCCAGAAAAATAATTTCTTTTACTTCAAAACAAGTGCAAATAAATTAGATGTGATCTTGGACAAATTAACGTAGAAGTAATACGTAAATTGAATGACTTTGTGGATAAATAGTAGATAGTAAATTGGTCACGTGATGTAATCATCAAAAGGTTGCAGCAAAGGTATAATGTAGCAATAGAATAATCCTGAAGGAAAACTATTCGAACGAAGGTTATATCGCACACGAAATTAAAAAAGCGTCCTCGAGGATCTTGGAAAACAGGATTCAAAACTTTAAATGGAATCATAGGGATACTGTTGTAAGGACGCTCTTAGATGCCCACTCAATAGTAACAAGTTTGTCAACGAGTAATTGCAGATATTTGGTGGGATACACACCTTGGCACCCTGCTAAGGATGTTAACGTTTCAAGTGATTCTAAGTTGAGGATTAAGGGAGCTTGGATTAACCCTTTACTTAGGCGTTGGGAGGCCATATTTGTTTTCGTCGAATGTTTTCATTCTTCCAAGTGTAGAAGGTTACTGTTTTTCAATTTTACTTAACATTGCTCATGTTCAGAAAAACTACGCTCATTTACATAAAGAAGGAATGTGTATATGGTTCAGGAATACTTACAAGCATTGGAATGTGACATTCGGTCATTTTTATTGTTTTTAATAGTTGGACTTGAAGACTGATAAAGTCCATGAGCTATTTATTAACTACAAGGAGGAAGGCATCATTTAATTGTTTAAATTAATTTTGTTCCAACATCAGGACCCGTTTCTCAGCTTCGTGTTTACAAAATGTTATTCTGAACCTGTGTAAGACTGGTGTGGAATCCTCAGTCGCCGTTACCAAAGCCTTATTTGTTATTCTTAGCTATACGTTATTAGGCGAGTGGAGATTAGTAGGTATTGTAACTTTAATTATTTTTATATTGTTACAAGATGACGAATTTCTTCAGACGATACTGTTTTCTTCTTAGGTTAGGCAAGACTAGGTTAAGTCGTCCCAGGTTAGATTATACATTCAACCACTTTATGAAGTATTTTCTCAAGTATAAACAAATATTGGTTATCTTAACAATTTCGATTTTGTTTAAGATGCAATACTGGGACGATGGAACTGGTTTCCATACCTCTGGAACCTCTGGGCCTGGAAGGGTTTTCGATGAGCAATCACCCTTCACTCCAGAGGTACAAGCAGCCAGAGATCAGCACTTCAGGCTGTATGAGCAGGCATTGTTAGCAGCTGCTGCGTCAAATCCGAAGTGAGTATACATTTCTCCAGCACCCAAATGCTACATATATACGTATTCTTTAAAGCTAAATGTTTTTGGTTCAGTGTGATGTGTAATACTGCAAATGATAATCGTTGCTTTTGCTATTTTATTTATTTACCTACATTTGTTGAAATAGTCAATGATAAGAAATATTAGGCCCTGAAGATGAGGTATTTGCTACATAGTAGTCGTATTAACTAAACGAGGGCAATGAAAAACGTAGAATTAAAAATTAACCTAAATGATGAGTTTATACCAGCTGGCAGCGGCCAGAATGTCCGTTGCAAAGAATCAGGGTAATTGTACAGAATACCAGAATCAAACCTAACCTGGTTAAATAATTGGCTAAATTTATATGTAAAAATTTTAAAGCATTATAATAATAATAATATTAAAACTAGGGTAAATAATAGTAAAATGAAGAAAATTAGAAATAACTTTAGACTTAAAAAACATAAATTATAATCAATAAGAAAAATTATCACTTCAAAGTGGATAGCCTAAGTTATGTATACAAAAAAGACGGTAATTGTGTAGTATAACAAACTCGGCTATTAAAATAATTGTACTTAAATATAATCAGGAATAAAGAATGTAAATTTATAAGATGTGAGGAAAGTAAATTAGGCCTAGCTAGGGAAAATAGTATTTATGTAAAAGTAAAGATTAAATGTTAAAATGTAATAGCCTAGAAATTAGGTTATACTAGAAGCAGTCATATTTGATTCAGGAAACACCCGCCTAGGGTATTGATTATAAATCTTGTCACTACGAAACGAAAGCGCTACAGTCGAACTTTGGATTAGGAATTTTAAAAAGAAAATTAAATTAAATAAGAAGAAATAAAGTCAAATACGTTATTAAATAAAAGGTAAAAATGGAAAGGACACATCAGAATACAGAAACGCCTTTTACAAAAAGTGAAACTAATCTTAGTTCAGAATTTCCGAACAAACAAAGTCAATTGCCATGGCAACGGCTTTCTGATTGGGCAAAAGTTGAAAAATGGATACTAGGGTGTGGGAAGTTTGAAATTGGAGAAGACGGGCCTCACAAAAGAGACGATATCCAGAATTAAAATACATTAGGCGCTCAAGGCGAGCAGACGTGTTTTTGTACCATGCAACCAGGACAAGAAAAAATGTGCTAGAGTAAAAAGTGCTACGATGTGATCAGGGGAAGGAAGATATATATGAGCAAGGACTCATATATACCCAGAACAAAATTTCGACCACCAAAATGCAAAATTAAAGAAAATAAGAAGATTAAACGAAATTATGGAGAGACGCCTACCTACCAAGACCCTTGAAGCTGTAACGGGACCGACAGATGACAAAATTAATGAAGATAAAACGATTTCTACAGTACAAGGTTATATAATCAATTTAATTATTCTTTTTAAATAACATTTTACTTCAAATTATATTAACTTAAATTCAAAATTAAATAAGATGGGAATAACCTTAGGGACTGATTAGTCAACTCTCTTAGGTTACCCAAATTTAAGTAACAAAGATTCAAAATTGACTTTCCATTCCCATCGCTGTGGGAATGTATGGATTAAGTATAAAGGTGTATATCTTATATGGCTTTTTCTAAGTAAATTTCTAATGAATAATTTCTAAAGAAGTTAATTGTTCAAGGCCTAGCCTAAAGGCATTAAATAGTAATATTAAGTGTTTGAAAAAGAATCAGATTTTAAAATATGTTAAATTTAACCGTAACAATCAAAACTATATACAAAATTAATTATGGTAACTTTGATAATTTAAATTATATACAAAATTAATGATAATAAGAAAATTTAAAAACATAGAATGAGATAATAATGTTTAATTAAATGGCAAGTTGTATGAAATTTTGAAAAAGTAATTAGTCAAGAAAATCCTGTTAAATTAAATAAAAGCAATAATAATTAATTTGAACCTTGGAATAAATAAATAAAAAGGTATATTTTCCAATTAGCTGTGTTTTCATTCTAAATAAGATAAGTTCACTAGGTATCCAGGTATAGTCTTTAAATCACAAGTGTCTCTCAAAGATTCCACTACCCGAAAAGGAGCTTGAACAGGGCTTATCGGAGGCTAATTGGTTTTATCGAAAATTCAGGGGTTGGTTCCTCTGAGAGGTTTATTCCTTGAGGCACAGGTCTATGAAACTAGGTTCGTAGTCAATGGATAAACCATTACTTTCTTACTGACTTAACAATTGAGAAGAGAAAGGGCCATGGTAAGGTAGGGTAAAAGGTCGGTAAGACAGCGATGACGTATTAAAGTAAAACTTGTATCTAGTTATGTACATGGGTCGTTTAGAAAATAAAGAGCCTTTTGTTGTAACTGAATAAAAACAAAAAAAATATCAATAAAAGCCTTATTTTAGAGAATCTTAATCTATCTTTGGATATAGTCACGGTAGGCGAGACCCTGCGATGTACTTATTGAAGCCATGATGACACCACGTCTTCGAGTTCTTCACCGCTGTCGAACTGTTTTCCGCCCAAAAATTCTTTTAGTTTCCGAAACAAATAAAAATCGCTAGACGCCAGCTCAGGGCTGAAAGGAAATAGCCAGATATACCGTTTTAGTAGAATAACTTATACTTTAGTACAACGCCATGATTGGCTTTTACAAATCTTTGTGATAGGACGTGAAGCAACACCAGTCTCTTATAAAGCGGCACAAATTGTTACGCATTTCCGTTATAATTCCAATACGATGACGTCACATTCTAACGGTTACACTTCAACTATATAACTTTAATAAAACCTATAGAACCATATACTTTCCCCATAACAAAACTATAATGTTTATTATTTGTGTAAACCACTAAATGGAAGTGGAAAATTTGAAATCTTTTAGTTAATACGTTTTATACATTTATTCGAAAACTGAAGGTTATCAAAAAGGATTTATTTATAGATTCAATAAGAGTCTATATAAAAATTAGTTTACAGATTGTACCTATAATTTACACTGCAGTGTAAACCGAAAAACTAAATAAAATAAGACATTTAATAAAAACCCAATGTAATAAATAAAGAAGTAGAATAACTTTGGATATTAAAATAACACTATCAGAGACTATCAGAGGTTATCAGAGACTATTAAGTTTACTTATAAAAATGACTAATCAATCATCGGAACTCTTTTCCTCAAGACTTTAAAATACTATACCAGTCTATAAAAGCAAAATTCTGCAAAAAAAAATGATTACCCTATTTTTCGTCGTATTCGTAAATGTGATGTACCTTTATTCAGTTATATTTACATACTTTCTTGACCCACACTAAATATCACTAAAAATATTGATCAGTAAGTGTGTGGTAGTTTTAGTTTCCTACATCTACATTAGTGTAGGAGGGTAAAAGCAGAAATTACTCAAATAAACTAATAATTATTTTAATTAAATTAAGTACATTTTTATAAATCATATAATGTGTAATTTTTACTGAAAATAAATATTTTCACTAATTATTATTAGGATTTCCTTTTATCCATTAATTAGAATCCAAAGCTTTAGAAACCAGTGTTTGTATAGAAATTCCTAATAATTAGAGGGTTTATTTTTATAATGATAATTTATCATTAGTGTTTTCTCTTTAGTTTTGTCTATGTTCATTGTTGTGAAAACTGACTTTATTTACTGCGATTAATTTTGTTACGAAACTGTTGCAGTTATGAGGACCCCTTCAGAGCGTACGTTCCAGTAGGCCAGAGCGCAACCACCGACAGCGGCGCGCACTCCAGTGCCACTCAGGAGAGCGACGATTCAAACGATTCAGTTTCTATTGAAAACCCAGACTACCTGTCCTTCCACGTCGGTCCTGTGAGGAAAGCAGAACCAGGGAAGCAATCGGACGACGGTGTTAGCGTGCAAAAGGAAGTTACTGATTTGGCGATCGTCACCAACGTGCAGCAAAACGGCAACAGTTACCAGCACAGTGTCCCCGTTCCGGATCCCGTGAACGGCCGTTCCGAGTCGTTACACGCTACCCTGTACGGCGCGATCCCTGTGGCGGCCGTCCATGACAGCCAAGTGTCGCCCTCGCAGAGAGACAGAGTCCCTAACCACCAGCTGCTGCCCGTCTTGTTGAAAACTAGACCAAGTGTGAAGGAATCCTCCTAAAGATGACACCTTTCCGAAACTTCTAGCTTCCTTACTTCGTGCCATTACGATTTGCGCAGAATCCTATTTCACTTTTTAAGGATGGATACTCGAGTACTTTTCTGACATTACACTATCCTTACACAGTTTTAGCTAATATTAACGTTGTGGCTGTCAGCTAGATCAATCTAAGAAGCTTAAATTGAAGAATTAAACCTGTTGTTAGATCTGTAATAATACTGCGAGTTTAGTATGAATTGAAAATGTCTTATTTACAGAAGTAGTTGAACAATAAATGAGAGAAGTCCAAGATTGAGGAAATGTGTTTTTCAACCGAAGATGTTTTTCTGTGTGCTATGCATAAGCTGAACATATATACTAGTTTTAAAAATATTGTAAAATGTTGTAATATAGGACTAAAATGGCATGGCTATAAATTTGCTAGCTCAATATAATTAAAGCAAAACATGGATCTGCGGTGAGAAAGAATGTTTGGTGGTGGGTTTGGGTAACGCATCTGCTTAGAGATTTAATAAGCAGTATGAAAGACATTGAACAATGTTTAATGGAATTAAAATTGGAAATAATGTTGACATATTTTTAATAAATAAAAACAATTTATTTTTACTTTTTTATTTGTTGATTGATTTAAGCATTGCATAAGAAAAACACTGTACATTCTGTAAACGGTGTAATATACGATATAATGGTCAGAGATAAATAAATTAGATACAATATATTATATTTATTGTTCGTATATAATACCAATTGAGTACGATTTACAATGTTGAAAATTGAAATCGATAATTTTAAAATAAACTCAGTTGGATTATACAATGTAGTTTGCCTTGTTTGCTTTATGATTATAAAGAATCGTTCTGGAATTAATTAGTTCTTCGTAGTTCCATCTATCCTGCCTTAAGCTTTTCTCTCAAGGGGGTGAACGGGTAATTACATCCGTATGACCTCGCTAAGGTACTGTACTCATGCCTGCGAAGGTAATACCTTGATCCCCTCCCATCGTCTACTAAAGGTTTTATGCCACTACATAAATGTCTTCACTGCTCAATCATTCCTCCCTCTCAATGCGCTCTTCCTACCTCCATTCTTTCTGCGTTTCGTTAACTACTCTCCCGAATCCATTCCATGGCCAGGGTTCCTCAACCTCGTCCGCTCCTTGTGCGACATCAGAAATCTATCGTGGATGTTTAAGAAGGTTTACTCCAAGTTTTTGAGAAACTCCAATACTTTTTTCTTTTACCTGCAGCTCTTCTACTATTACAAAGATAACTATGCGTGTCACCTCTTCCACGGCATCACATCCTGCTCCAAGCATCTTCACCTTCCCTCTACTCTTACTACAGTGCCCCTTTAACAATTGTTCCCTTTTAACATATTTCTATAACCTTTAGGTAGGCCTAAAAGGTACGTTCACTTTCCAAGAAAGGTTTTAGTAACCATTTTGCATTGTTTCCGTATAATGTTTTTAAACATGCGAAAGAATTAGCAATTGACCGTCGATAATATATCATTTCCCAGTTACCTGGATATTATTAAATAGAAGTTTTGGACAAGTGAGATGTGCTGGACAATTCCAAGACTTCACTGGTTGCACCACTGGAGGGCAATAATTATCTGCATTCTATAATAAAGGTAAAAATACTAATGAGTAGCAAAAGACAATTAAAGCTTTTAATTACTTATTATGTCAACGTTTCGACCATTGTATCAGAAAATAACTCTTTCCTATGGACCTTATCAAGATGCTCTCAAGGTCAAGATATACTAATAAATGTAATAATTTTCTTGTGCTACTTATTAGTATTTCTACCATTACATTTTACTACAGTACTTTACTATAGTATCATTATTATTAATTATATAATATTAGAGCACTCACATAAGAATATGGAAAAGTTTTGAAAAAGATTCATAAACTTTAATCTAAATAAGTGAAACCTTCAACCACAAAAGATTGTTTCTTTTATTTAAAATCCTATGCACATATTATTTGCATAGCAATCATCATCAGAGGTAATTTACAATAATCATTACAATAAGAAGGTATTTTTTTAAATAATTACCTCTGAGGATGATTGCTATACAATTGAAATGTACATAAGGTTTTAATTTAAAGAAAATGTCATTTGTGGAATAGAAGTTTCATTTCATTTATTTAAATTAAACACTACGTCACAGTTATTTTACACAGTTATAAAGGTTTATGAACGTTTATCAGATCAGAGATTCCATAACATAGCTCTCATGAAATAAGTTCTTTCTTACGAACTTGAAACTTGAACATAGAATTTCAGAATTTTAAGTACATTTACTTAAAAAACCCTGCCATTTCATTTACTCCCATAATCCCCCAATTTTCTGCGTACCTTTACCTCCAGAACCCTACCATTTCATCTACTCCCATCATCTCCTAGCCTTCTGCGTTCCTTTGTCTCCAGAACCCTACCATTTCATTCACTCCTATCCTTTCCCAACCTTCTGCGTTCTCTTACTTCCAAACCCTACTATTTCGTTTACTCCTATATCCTCGCCCTTTAACTCTAGAGCCTTCTCATTTCATTTCCTCCTATTATTTCCCAACCTTCGGCGTACCTTAACCTTTAGAACCCTACCATTTCATTTACTCCAATCCTCTCCCAACCTACTGCGTACCTTTACTTTCAGAACCCTACCATTTCATTTACTCCTTCCGCAATCTCTTCTCATTGAACTTCGGTTATTCAGTAAACTCTCAATTGAGCAGCTCTGGTTTGTATTTCTTTTGTTTTGGGGCTTTTGTTGTGTTATTCTCTAATTTGCTGATTTCTGATTTTATAATTATTGGTGTTTTCTTAATTCCATCTAATACTTCCTTTACATTTATTAATTCCTTTACACCTCATTCCACTTAGCTCACCCTATTAGTTTTATCTTCTCTCTATAATCAACCAAATTCTAAGTTTGCCGGATGATTTTATTTGCAAATGATTTCCTCTAATTTGCATTAATGACAAGTCTGATCTTTGTGAACCCTTCCAAATCTGAAACTAATCGATGTGTTATCGTATGTTCTTAATATCCTTTGAAACATGTTGTACGGTAGAACATCGATTATCCAAAACAATTGGCGGTTCAGAGCTGTTTCTGATGGGGATAGATGATTTTTTGATTTTTGAAATTTACGAAAACATTTTGTCATAGAAGCAATATGAAACAATGGAACAGTGGCATGTAATGAAAAAAATGTGACAATTTTATGGTATGATATTCTAAAAAAAATGCCATTTCGAAAATATATTTTATTTTTTTCCCAAAAATATACTGATGCATTTACTTTATAGGTATTTTGCAATTTATGAGTTTGTTTATATTTTCCTGATTAAAAATTAAAAATACAAAGTACAACGTCTAGATATTAAAAAACTATTTTTACCACAAATAATTTTTTTTTATAAATTTAAAATTATATTTAAAAATAATATTGAGGATATGAACTTTATTAATAAAATTATTTCTATTTAAGTCCAAAATTATAGGTTAATAGCATACACGTCTATAAGTACTACTACCTCATTAGATTAGTACGAATATTTAGTTTCCTAACTTATGAGTTTTTGTTAGTAGTAAGTACATTGTGTGGTGTTGCTGTTCGTATGTAGGTCTACTAATACCAGAAACAAAACTGGTTTCTCTAAAGTACAAATTTAATTTTCAATAAGATTTTCCGTAGATACAATGGTATCTTAAAAACTGAAGGCGTCATTAAGGACTTGTAGCAATATTGTGATTCGTATACGCCGTGACGTATAGGCCATACAAAGTTGTGTGGTGTAGTGTATCGCTTTCTAGAGAAACAGGGGCAACGCAGCATATTTATTATCCTTGAATGCTCTTTATATATATATATATATATATATATATATATATATATATATATATATAAATTATCATATACTTTTCTTTATTAAATTAATGTGAGTTAATTTAGTAAATAGAACAAGGTTATTTTGAATAGCTTGTTTTTGTAGTGTGTAACAAAATTAAGCCTAAAGATGCGGTTATTTACATCCAGATAAGTGTTATGACTACTCTTCATTTAATTTTTCTCTTAGCATAAAATATATTGTTTTTATCACTAATAACAGATTTTCATGATATTTGTCATTTATATCATATTTGTTCTGTTGTTGCTCTTTATCAGCAAACATAAGTAGGTAATAACATCCTTGGTAACAGTGTTTTTAAATAATCTTATAATTTGTTTAATTTAGTACTCCGTGAAATTTATATCTAAGCGGTAACGAAATTGAGTTATTTGCCTATTAAAATGAACCCCGTGACTTATCTAAATTGTATTTACTAGAATTCAGTTTATTTGCCAAATCAAATTAAATTGTAACTTTTAATAATTTGCACAAGTTTATTGAGTATATTTATTAAATAACTAGCGTTACCCGGCGCACGTTGCTGCTCCCGAAATCATAATTTTGCAATACAAAAAAAAGCAAAGCAAACATCTAAATAATAATATTTCATTTACTGCAATGCTAGAGGATAGACAATGTTTTTCTTTATTTTATTAGGCGTATAAACATACAAATTTTAGGTGTCTCAATACATGAGAACACAACATATAATTTTAATCCAGCAATGGTCTTTGTGAATTATTTATGGTTATTGCGAATGCAAGAGGCAAAGGAAATTGTAATCGTTTGAAATCAATGGGTAGATCTGATAAAATCATCGGTATTCAAGGAATTAAGGCCGTCTCTCCATTGAACTTGCCACCTCTGATTACTGTCTGAATAATGTTGGGTGTCATTTGTTTTTTTTTATTATATTGTCGGCCAACCTACTTTTAATATTATTAAGTGTGGTAGCAATAATTGTACATAGAGTTTAGCAAATTTAAAGAGTTTAAAATAATTATTAACGTTTTTTTTATTTTTACATAATGTTTATAATTTGTTAAAATTAATTTCAGTAACGCTAGTATGGATATACATTTTACCATTAGACTTATTGAAGGCTGTACACTGAACAATCCTAAGCCTCGGGGGCGGAACAGTGTGGATGGATTTACACCCAGCCTCACATGAACCATCCTGGGGGTGTGTTAAACAATCCTTCCAAATTTCATTAACTTCTGTTCAGCGGTTTAGCCATTCATAAGAGAATACATACATCGGTTTTCGAACAATCCTAAACCTTTGGGACAGAGCCCTGAGGATGAATCTACATCAAAATTTACACGCACCATCCTGGGAGTGTGTTAAACAAATCCTTCAAATTTCATCAACTTCTGTACAGAAGTTTAGGCGTTCATAAGATACATACATATATATAGGCTACATCAGTTTCTGAACCATCCTAAGCCTCTGGGGCGAAGCCCTGTAGAAGGATGTACAACAAACTTCACACGATCAATCCTAGGAATATGTTAAACAACCCCTTCAAATTATATTAACTTCTGTTTAGCGGGTTAGATGTCCATAAGACACATACATATATACACACCAAACGTCACACAAACCATCTTGGGAATATGTTAAACAATCCCTCCAAATTGCATCAACTTCGGTTGGGCGGTTAGGAGTCTATAACATACAAACACTCAAACAAACATTCATTTTTATAGATATAGATTATCGAAGGATGTAGTGTGCTTACACTCTTACTTGGTGAAATGGTCTTCTCTAAGTCTTAAACACTCTACTCCATAATGCGTACATAGACACGGGCTTGACCCCATGAGCAATATAACTGATCCTTAATGCCCTCTTCGTGTTGCTTGTGCTAAGTACTTATTACGGGACGCAGCAACTGTGACGCAGCTGGAATTTTGTTTTTTTATTATGAGATTGTTTAGAGATAATTTTTTTGTTTCTTTCACTAATTAAAATTTTTAATTGTAAAATAATTTAGTTCAAAATTCCCTTAAATCAAGTTAATTATTTAACATTCAACAGCTGCCCATCCTACCTCAAGTGTTGTAACCGAAACAGATTTTAGAGATAGACCTACCTTTTGTTCCTTGATTTAGCAATCCCACGTGTGGACCATTACAGGACTCCTCCAGGGGGATGCTGGGAAGTTGCAGCTGGGGACTTAATTCCTTGATTTAGCAGTCCCACGTGTGGACCATTACAGGACTCCTCCAGGGGGATGCTGGGGAGTTGCAGCTGGGGACTTAATTTCTTGATTTAGCAATCCCACGTGTGAATATTACAGGACTCCTCCAGGGGGAGGCTGGGGAGTTGCAGCTGGGGACTTAATTCCTTGATTTAGCAATCCCACGTGTGGACCATTACAGGACTCCTCCAGGGGGATGCTGGGGAGTTGCAGCTGGGGACTTAATTCCTTGATTTAGCAATCCCACGTGTGGACAACACAAGTACGGCTCATTGTAATTCCATTGAAACAATGCTACCTATCGCAAAACTTCCTATTACCATTACAGGACTCCTCCAGGGGGATGCTGGGGAGTTGCAACTGGGGACGTAATTCCTTGATTTAGCAATCCCACGTGTGGACAAACAAGTTCGGCTCATTGTAAATCCATTGAAACAATGCTGCCGATCGTAAAACTTTATATTACCATTACAGGACTCCTCCAGAGGGATGCTGGGCAGTTGCAGCTGGGGACTTTAAGCAAGAGAAGGAGTTTTGAACATTCCAGAGTGACGATGAGCAAATTTATGGCTCGATGTAAATATCTTTAGAAATAAATACAACTTTACGCCACTATAGTGCTTAGAATAAGACACAAGTTTACCGAATGAGTAAATTAAATCTATTCTCAATTTTCAGTCAAAGAGTAACTTACTCATAGAGCAAAACATTCAAGACATAAACACGGTCGTATTTAACTATATAAATCAGATTAAAGGCTTGTAAGAACGAATTTACGGACATTTACGGACTTTCTGGACTGATTTTCAATACATTTCCCACTTTACTGTCAACTTGCTTTGAAAGAAAACTCTCTTTAAATTATAATTTTTCAATTCCTTAAAGAAATTTAACTTTTACATAACATTTGTTATAAAAATGGCTAAATTAAAATATTTTTTTATTCCATGAGAGATTGAAATAAAACTGTATGGTTCTTTGTTAACACTCAAAACTGTATTTCTTGGCTCAAACAAATGTAGTTCTTGCTCGAAGGTCTACATTACAAATACGTTACCAAAAGCACATAAAATATTCACAAATTACAAAGCTCAATGAAGCTTTGCCAAATACCTCATATCTAACAAATGTGCGAACAAAATAACAAATTTTGCAAACACTGTAATAACAGACTCGGCACAACCGAACAGTAAGATCATATAAATATTTCCAATTACATCTGACACAATTGCTTAATATTTTATAATTATAGACTTTTAAATAAAAATGTTAGAGGGAGAAAAAATAATTACGTTTTTATCAAAAGAGATACTTTTTATTGTCATACAAACACTATACGTAAACATAACAAAAACACATTAATAAAAAAATAAATAAAGCATTATATTACATATATATTACACCGCATATGTATTATATTATTTTGTAAAAATAACAAATAAATTCTCTTTGGTAACAAAGTTCTTTCGGTTCAAAAAGTGTCATTTTGTATTTGTAAATTTTAGGTTTAGTAAGTTTTGTAATTGTAACTTTTATGTTTTGTAAGTTTTGTAATTGTAACTTTTATGCTTAGTAAGTTTTGTAATTGTAACTTTTATGTTTAGTAAGTTTTGTAATTGTAACTTTTATGTTTAGTAAGTTTTGTAATTGTAACTTTTATGTTTAGTAAGTTTTGTAATTGTAACTTTTATGTTTAGTAAGTTTTGTAATTGTAACTTTTATGTTTAGTAAGTTTTGTAATTGTAACTTTCATGTTTAGTAAGTTTTGTAAATGTAACTTTTATGTTTAGTAAGTTTTGTAATTGTAACTTTTATGTTTAGTAAGTTTTGTAATTGTAACGTTTATGTTTAGTAAGTTTTGTATTTGTAACTTTTATGTTTAGTAAGTTTTGTAATTGTAACTTTTATGTTTAGTAAGTTTTGTAATTGTAACTTTTATGTTTAGTAAGTTTTGTAATTGTAACTTTTATGTTTAGTAGGTTTTGTAATTGTAACTTTTATGTTCAGTAAGTTTTGTAATTGTAACTTTTATGTTTAGTAAGTTTTGTAATTGTAACTTTTATGTTTAGTAAGTTTTGTAATTGTAACTTTTATGTTTAGTAAGTTTTGTAATTGTAACTTTTATGTTTAGTAAGTTTTGTAATTGTAACTTTTATGTTTAGTAAGTTTTGTAATTGTAACTTTTATGATTAGGAAGTTTTGTAATTGTAACTTTTATGTTTAGTAAATTTTGTAATTGTAACTTTAATGTTTAGTAAGTTTTGTGATTGTAACTTTTATGTTTAGTAAGTTTTGTGATTGTAACTTTTATGTGCAGTAAGTTTTGTGATTGTAACTTTTATGTTTAGTAAGTTTTGTAATTGTAACTTTTATGTTTAGTAAGTTTTGGATTTGTAACTTTTATGTTTAGTAAGTTTTGTAATTGTAACTTTTATGTTTAGTAAGTTTTGTAATTGTAACTTTTATGTTTAGTAAGTTTTGTGATTGTAACTTTTATGTGCAGTAAGTTTTGTGATTGTAACTTTTATGTTTAGTAAGTTTTGTAATTGTAACTTTTATGTTTAGTAAGTTTTGGATTTGTAACTTTTATGTTTAGTAAGTTTTGTAATTGTAACTTTTATGTTTAGTAAGTTTTGTAATTGTAACTTTTATGTTTAGTAAATTTTGTAATTGTAACTTTTATGTTTAGTAAGTTTTGTGATTGTAACTTTTATGTTTAGTAAGTTTTGTGATTGTAACTTTTATGTGCAGTAAGTTTTGTGATTGTAACTTTTATGTTTAGTAAGTTTTGTAATTGTAACTTTTATGTTTAGTAAGTTTTGGATTTGTAACTTTTATGTTTAGTAAGTTTTGTAATTGTAACTTTTATGTTTAGTAAGTTTTGTAATTGTAACTTTTATGTTTAGTAAGTTTTGTAATTGTAACTTTTATGTTTAGTAAGTTTTGTGATTGTAACTTTTATGTTTAGTAAGTTTTGTGATTGTAACTTTTATGTGCAGTAAGTTTTGTGATTGTAACTTTTATGTGCAGTAAGTTTTGTGATTGTAACTTTTATGTTTAGTAAGTTTTGTAATTGTAACTTTTATGTTTAGTAAGTTTTGGATTTGTAACTTTTATGTTTAGTAAGTTTTGTAATTGTAACTTTTATGTTTAGTAAGTTTTGTAATTGTAACTTTTATGTTTAGTAAGTTTTGTATTTGTAACTTTTATGTTTAGTAAATTTTGTAATTGTAACTTTTATGTTTAGTAAGTTTTGTAATTGTAACTTTTGCTCGACTGTCGTCGACTAAGGTTATCGCCCACTAAAGGTTTTAAAAACAAACAAAAAGTAATTGATTGTGCACCAAGGTTGTCGCGTTAGTTGGACATTGAAGTTAACATCTTGAACAAGTGACATTTTTACAATTAAACTAGAGAACGGATATTAGCTTCACGAATAATTAGCTCAAACGATCTTTTATTTTAAATTTATCGTCCAAAGGAAATTTCTCACGTTTCATTTTAGTATAGGCCCATACTGCCAATAGTTAATAGTTTAAGAATTAACAAAAAATTTAAAACTATGAATCTGTTTACCCATTTTGATTTTTGGACAATGAATGCTACACAAACAAGCAACTACACTCATCTCAATTATTCCGTTTAGTGAGTTCCATTAGTCTATGGTGTTACATCCGATCTACGCGTTTTGTTTTGTAATAAAATATGAACATTCATTCCCTAATTTTGTAATTGCTGAGCAAAACGGATAAAACATTTTCCGTCACTGTTTTTGATCCACAGACAAAAGAGGGAAATATTCTGCAGCAAAAAGATACATAAATAATATTTCTGTTAGAATTTTCTGACAGCATTGCATCCATTTAGAAAAGCCAGTACTGAGCCTTAACTGCTAGGAAAGCTCTGAGGTATATCCTAGTGAGTTGTACAGTAATGCGGTAGGGATATAATAGTGTTTGGAAAAATGAGTGTTACAAAAATAAACAAAAGTTTCTATTGCGATCATAATTTATGTCTGGAACACTATTTATGGTTTTCGAGGATTAAAACTCCTATATTCCAGTGGTTTTCATGTATTTTACTTTATTACGCATATTTAAAATTGTTTGCTGGAATAACCTTTAAGTATTACCAAGGATTAAAGTCTGTGAAAAATATATATGATAAAAATCGACATTGCCTACAATGAGTGTTACAAAAATAAACAAATGTTTCTATTGCGATCATAATTTATGTCTGGAACACTATTTATGGTTTTCGAGGATTAAAACTCCTATATTCCAGTGGTTTTCATGTATTTTACTTTATTACGCATATTTAAAATTGTTTGCTGGAATAACCTTTAAGTATTACCAAGGATTAAAGTCTGTGAAAAATATATATGATAAAAATCGACATTGCCTACTGACAGCTCTTTTCCTCCTTACTTGCACCAAAACTACACAATATTTACACAGATGATTAAGTTTTCACATTAGTCATGACCGGTGGAGCTTTAATACAATATGTAATCAAGTATTTCTTGTCTAGTGGGCGACGCTTCAGTCGTGACCGGTCTCCGTGTCCCAGTCGCTGAGCCTCCCCAAGGCAACCACCCCGATACGTAGCTCCAGGCGCCGCTTAGTAAATCCGGAACGTTGATGGTTATAGGCAGAAACGGGAGCGTCTCCAAGATGTCGCCGAGGGCCGAGTAGAAGATGCGCGGTCTCGTTGGTTCTGCAGCGTCATTGGAACTGCGCAACAGTTAAAACATATCTGTTAGTGGAAGTCTTTGTTGATAGTCACGAGAATTAATAATAAAGGAAAGGGAGAAAACATTTTCATAACAAAATAAACAAAAATAGGCAAAACCTTCCTAGAGGTTTACTATGAACTAACATACGCCCGTGAGACTTGTAATGTTAGCAAGTTTCAGGAGGTGGGCGTAGCTACGGGTAGGGGTGGATTCCTCCCTTTACTCCCATGAGAGCTGGACTCAGGTAAGTGACTTTGCCCACGGGATGCCATTTCCTCTTGTTCCAGAAACAGGACACTCTTATGTCCTTCATTAAGTCCTACTTAGGTCCCTCTACATTATACCTAATCCTTTTGGTGGTAAAATGGATTTTACATCCTTGTAAAAATGTTGTTGTAGGAGAGATCTTGTAAGAAAAATGCATCTGATGCCTGCGCTTCAAAGAAAAAATAAATCTCCCGAACAAAGGCACCCCTTCCCATGATCCCTTCTTATCCTGTACCTATCCCAACTTACCCTTATACACAGACCTATCCCAAGCCTAGTTTGCAGAATGGCTGCTCACCTAAATATTACAAAATAAGACTTCGTAGCTATTCGTGCGATTTGTTGCTTCCAAAGAGACAAAAATAATAACATTTTGATCGAAACTATTCATTAAAAAAAGTCCTAATTTGTAAAAAAAAAGAATTTGTATGACTTAATGTTACTGTGGAGTAAGCAGTCAAACTGGAGATAGAATTTGAGATGAAACTGTCTTGAAGGCAGCCGTTTGCAACTTATTTATGTTGTAACACCTTGTATAATAGATGTTTAATATTACAGTTATATGTTACATAATTTATAGTTAACCTGCAAAAGTAATGCGCATTCTTATTGAATTAATTAGAGCATGTTTTACAGAAAGACACGTTTTGAGAATTAAAAAATAAGAATTTAATTCTTTATTCTAAGTTATTAAAATTCTAAAATAAAGAAAAATTAAACAAAAACAATTGTTTTCCAATTACACTAATGTTATAGTATTTTATCTCTTTGATTAGGAAGTTTACAAATTAGAATAATTATGAAATTAATTAAATTGTGGTGTAGATTCGAGATATTATCTCGCAAGATTGTTTAATTCCTTTAAAGTATTAGACATACTATGAATCTAGAAATTGTTGCGTCAAGCATAGAATTTTAACATCACGTGGCTTACTCACTGTTTTGTAAAACCCATCACTTTGAAAGCAATATACACACACAACTTAGAAGTTTTACTATTCGACCAGGCAAAGCTGTTAATTACGTAAAACTGTATTTATTTGATTTCATTTTAATGAAGACAATCGTGTCAAATTATTGTATCACTTATCGGGAAAATGTAGGCTATGTATAATTGACTATTCTCTCCAGTTCGGTCCGCCATGTTTCTGTTTAGATCAGCTGAGATATTGCGTTTGGATATGTAAAAAGTTACTTAGTTCGGAAATAAACAGGTTACTTACAGAACTCATTTTTAAACAAAGTTATATACAAAAAATTAAACCTAACATTACTTCTGTTTTTTAAAATTAACTGATCATCAGATGTGCACAGTCCCCTCTCTCTTGAATCTATTGCATTTCAATAAGAACACATCGCTAGTTAAGCTGGTCGCCGAGTAGGGATGACAAATTTGTTGTTATGATACTGTTAATCCTCCGCACATCGCATCTCGAACGCTTTAAGCTTGCAGAGATCTAATATCTTTGCCATTTTGTTTACAGTGTTTTTTATATAATAGGTAACTGTTACATACATTATGAATGAACGATTTCACAATTTTATTAAGTAACTGCTCCGATGTGTTTTTTAATGCTGCCTCACTGATATTAATATTATTTTATTGAATAAAGTAAAGTTACACTGTACACATTATTAAAATGAACTAATATAATTTAATACATATAATATAATATTATATATATATATATATATATATATATATATATATATATATATATATATATATATGTAGAATATCAAATATGTTTTCCTGTTGGAATTATTTTTAAGATTAAATAATATACACAATTACAGGAATAATTTATTGAACAATATATTCAAAGCTTTTCGTTGGTTGACATGACCAACATCCTCAGGAATTACTATACTAAGAATGTAGTTTACTAAGAATATAATTTATATATATTATTTTTTTAAGAATTACTCTTTTCTTTTTAACGAAATGTAAATACATGTTTATAAATGTAAGTTCCTTTGGCATCATATAAAAAGGTCACAAGAATGTGTCTATGGCCAGAGTGTGAAGGTACACTCGTAGAAAGTTACATGAAAGTGTGTAACAATCCGTAGATGAACTAATGCCGCCATCCGGAAGATTTCTAAAGCAAAACTCATCTGTTAATATTAAGAGTTATTCGATTGGGTTTTCAGCTCTATAATCTCTTTGGTCTCCATTTTCGTCCCTCTAAAATGCAATTCCTAATACATTTAAAAGATTGTATATATATGATTAAATTGTGTAATTTTGCTTGTATGCGTCAGCGCTTTAGTTACGTATGTCACTTTCTGTAATGTAAATTAGCAGGTAAATGCAATACACGTCTAAGAAATATTATTAATAAAGCTTTAACGGAAAACACAGTTTTAAAAAATGCTGACTTGTTATTAACTTGAGCTATATTTATAAGATCCTACTTAATACAGTTTATAAATACGATTAATTTTAAAATTTAATTTAACAATTTTAAAATTACAACAATAAATGATTTATTTCACCTTTGTTATAGCGTTAATAGTGTTATTTTTGTCAATAGTATATAAAACTAATATATTAAAAAACTGAAGAAATTACGTTTTTACAAAATCTACTGCAGTTTTATCGACTTTTTAATAACCTACATGATTGTAATTTAGAGTTGGATTTATTTTAATTAACACTTTTGTGGGTAATCCTCCATCAGTTTGAATATATTCCCAACATTTTTAGCAAAATAAATTATTATTTTTAATAAAAATTTCCATAAAGGTGGCGATTGATACTCAACAACCTCGAAGATTTGCTACGTAATCTGAATGTTTATGGATTGTTGCATTTTCTGCAACGTCCGTGAGAGGTTCTTCAAACATCCGAGCCATACCAAGAGGTAGCGACTCATCTGTCGGACATGTTGGCGCTTTGGAGTCCTTCAGATGTAGGCCACACTGTACGTTTTTGTATGGCTGCCCAAAGGCCAGACTACACGGACTTGCATGTAGTCAGGATCTGTGGCTGCGGACCGTAGATCCACCTCTTTCCAAATATCTTGGTACTGATTCCAGGGAAGCAAGGATTTTCACTTTTTGCCTGTGGTCAGGATCTGTGGCTGCGGACCGTAGATCCACCTCTTCCCAAATATCTTGGCACTGATTCCAGGGAAGCAAGGATTTTCACTTTTTGCCTGTGGTCAGGATCTGTGGCTGCGGACCGTAGATCCACCTCTTTCCAAATATCTTGGTACTGATTCCAGGGAAGCAAGGATTTTCACTTTTTACCTGTGCTCAGGATACATGTGACGTTGCAGACTGTAGTATTTACCAGATGGCAGGATGTACTTAAGAGAGGGGATGTCAGTTTGGGCAGATTCAGCTGAATGCTTGTCCCTAATCTCGCAAGGCTGGGCACCCGTTGTACGGTAGCTATTCACCGGGTTACTGTCTGCCAGTAGGAATGTCAGTTAAATCATGCAATTATTCCGCACGAAAGAACTAGACGGTTCAATATTCTATCAAAAATAGATAAGTGGAATTGATCATGTATTGGATGTGGCCCATTCACAGAGAGATAATTATACCAATATAATTTAAGACGCTTGTATTATCTGAGATGAAATAAAATACTTAAAATGCTTGAAAATATTAGTCAGCAGAGACTGAGGTTGCCGGTGTTTGAGTAAATTTGTTTGGTATGACAGAACGAATACGCGTACCTCTGACGTCGAACGGGTTGACGCATGCGTGCGAATGGTACGAGCCGCAACGCACCTTAAAATGCTTGAAAATATCAGTCAGCAGAGACTGAGGTTGCCGGTGTTTGAGTAAATTTGTTTTGTATGACAGAACGAATACGCGTGCCTCTGACGTCGGACGGGTTGACGCATGCGTGCGAACGGTACAAGCCGCGAGGCACCATAAAATGCTTGAAAATATCAGTCAGCAGAGACTGAGGTTGCCGGTGTTTGAGTAAATTTGTTTTGTATGACAGAACGAATACGCGTGCCTCTGACGTCGGACGGGTTGACGCATGCGTGCGAACGGTACAAGCCGCGACGCACCATAAAATGCTTGAAAATATCAGTCAGCAGAGACTGAGGTTGCCGGTGTTTGAGTAAATTTGTTTTGTATGACAGAACGAATACGCGTGCCTCTGACGTCGGACGGGTTGACGCATGCGTGCGAACGGTACAAGCCGCGACGCACCATAAAATGCTTGAAAATATCAGTCAGCAGAGACTGAGGTTGCCGGTGTTTGAGTAAATTTGTTTTGTATGACAGAACGAATACGCGTGCCTCTGACGTCGGACTGGTTGACGCATGCGTGCGAACGGTACATGTCGCGACGCACCTTAAAATGACACGCACGTGACTTTAAATCAGGACAACTGGTTTCAAAATGACGTGGATCGGTTTAATTACGACAACTACTGCCAGAAACTAAGTAATCGAGGTCGGTAGTTGACAAGCCACAGCTTGAGGCCTTTCGACTCGTGTCCGGTTAGTCTGAAGGGGCAACACGATGCGGTAGGAAAACAGTAGTACAAGATAAATATTACGATAAGAAATAAAAAATAGGATTAGTCGCGTAAGATACGTAAAACTCGAGCAGAAAGAAAATTTACCTTACTGACCAAAGGTTTTTACGTTCTGTGATATTTCTGTTTATGTCAGTTATACTCGTGTCTTTCACTTTTTATTTTGTCTAATTTGTTAACGTGTTTTTGTATTGCTATAGTTGGTATCTGTTCTTTATGTTATTTATCGTTTTTGTATTGCTATAGTTGGTATCTGTTCTTTATGTGATATTTATCGTTTTTACATTCGTCACAGTTATTGAAAAAACAGTTAACTATGGCGTTAATTTCTTCATGGTGACATTAATTATATCCAGGAATACAGAAAGTGTAATACAACATAATATTGACAAGAATATAGAACAAATTTGAATACGGAAGAAATAACCTCACTGTACAACACATACGAAGTTTAAACAGTCAAGTTTTATTTTATAAAACAGGGCTCCAAGTTATACTATAGGGGTCTATTACAATGTAAGTACAGCATATATGGTAAAAGTAGGTTTGGATATTGGGAAAAACCAAATACACTTACGTTTGACTTCCGGTTGCAGGTGAAGTGGTCTCCATGTTGTGTGTACGTTGCTCTATTTCTCTGAACAAGATGGAGGAATCTTTCATGTTACATAAACCGGTTATTTTACTTTGGGAAACTTTATTATAACCTAACCTAATTCCTTGTAGCTGTACAACATAGTACAATGTTTTTGTAATCTCATAATTATAAAGTTTCATGCAATTTGGAGGGGAAATTGTCTATTTTTTTTAAAGGATTTCAACGCCAGAATTTGTACACCGCCTGACTTAGGTTTGTAATATCAGAGTTAGGTTGGATAACCTTTCTACATCCGGTGTACACTAATACACCTTAATGTTGTACACTAATACACCTTAATGTTGTACACTAATACACCTTAATGTTGTACACTAATACACCTTAATGTTGTACACTAATACACCTTAATGTTGTACACTAATACACCTTAATGTTGTACACTAATACACGCTATTTAGTTTTCAGCGTTTTATACCATTAGCAATAATTTTTTGTGATCTAAATATATATATATATATATATATATATATATATATATATATATATATATATATATATATATATATGTATTGAAATATTCAGGCTGGCATTCCTCTTTAGTAATACAGAATGTTTTAATAGACCACATCCGTTTACATAGCGCATTGGTAAATGTGAAATTTTAAAGTTATTAGGTTAATGAACATGACCAACTCAAATATATCAATTAACATATATTACCAACTCATCAATTATGATAAACTGCATACAAAGTAAATAACGACTCAGCGTATTTATTAATCTACGGATGTTGTACGGAAAGGAGGCCGAAGGAAGTAAGTCATCAGTTCTACAGTGACTTGAATGCTTAAAGATTGTCGAATCATCGACGGTCCGAGAGCATCTTTGTTTGGCCGCCATTAAAGTCACGACCGTGCCCACAATAATTTATTTATGAGGTCTGTGTTTTGAATAAAACAATACAACCCTTTCAATCGAGAGGGAAGCGAGAGGTGAAGGAATAATTACGATTTTTGAAGAGGTTTTAACGGAATCCAAATGTTTTTAGGTGTTTTAGTTCACTTTCAATCAGTCTCGATCCAAATAAGTTTTAAAAAGACTTGGAATACATCTGGAAGCTTCTTAATTTACTTCTCATAACGCTGCAATTCTCTGCGTTGCAGAAGGTCTCAAATGTAAAATGCTAGAGACGAGGCCGACCAGTCATTTGATTAAATGAACATTAGTAATAACAAGGCAACAGAGTAGGGATAAAGAATCAATTAAGTCGTGTGATTGTGGAGCTCCTCATGCGTAATATTGGATCTGGTGTTAATAGAATAAAAATTCTCTACGTCAGAGTACAACCACGTTTAAAGCGTCTGATTTTGTGTGTAAACTATAAACTCGGTATTCTTTCTCTGGTAACGCAACCAATCTTTCCCATATAAGTTAGGGCGCCATTTTTACTTTAGTATTATATCACTTTAAAATTTTTTTCAAGTTGATATTAAACCTCACCCAAGCTGTCTTAAAATCCGCCCCCTAGAGTTGGTGTGCTGTCGTCAGGTTGTGGCTATCATGATAGATCCTACCTCTCGATGTAAGAGTCCGACCATTGGTAAAAACAACCGAGAGAAGGTAAATGCCCGATTACACTGCCTGGACCGAAAGGTATTATAGCCGAACCTGGGAATTGTAGCCTACTATTTGGAAGGTTCTAATAGCATCGAATAGTTGTTGAAACCTACATCCTGGGTGGGATACACATCCAGTTCCAGGTGAATAGCCCAGAACTTGCTCTAGGCTCTCGGGCTGACACATAATGGCTCTACAGTTAGCGGTTCCAGACCTTCGCCAATGATACTACTACGGACTGAAACAGGTCTCTTTATTTGGAAGGTTCTATGATCACCGAATAGTTGTTGAAACCTAAATCTTGGGTGAATAGCCAGGATCAGGTGAATAGCCCAGAACTTGCTCTAGGCTCTCGGGCTGACACATAATGGTTCTACAGTTAGCGGTTCCAGACCTTTCCCAATGATACTAGTACGGACTGAAACAGGTCTCTTTATTTGGAAGGTTCTATGATCACCGAATAGTTGTTGAAACCTAAATCTTGGGTGAATAGCCAGGATCAGGTGAATAGCCCAGAACTTACTGTAGTATTATCGGGCTGACACATAATGGTTCAATGGGTAGCGGTAGAAGACCTCCGTCAAAGAAACTAGTAGGAACTGAAACCGGTCTACGTTGGAAGGTCAGGAGCTTGCCTGAGGAGGTATGGAATCTCCCAGAGCAAGAGCTTTAAAATCCAGTAGAAAGGGAATCTTGCTCTTGTAAATCTTGGGAATATTTTCTAAATGTTTGCTCTTATAGATTATTATATATAATAAGTATTAATAATTCTTTTGTTAATAAATGAGTTTTACACGGCATTAGAACTTAGAATAAATATCTAGAAAAATTACTCCAATATCAACTCTCAAATACATGTATATTTTTCTACAAAATTATGTTTCTATCGATTTTCTAAAGTCATTCGTGATTTTATTTTACAAATAAAATCGTTTTATGCTACATAACCGTCAGTTACCAGTTTTTCCTATGTTTTTTTGAATTTTTTTTTTAAATTAAAAAACACAGTTTTTGAACCTTTTCTCGAATCCAACATGTCTGACACTATTAAGAGTTGTAGACTCTCTTAATAATTGAAAGAGCCTTTTAGATCCTTATATAAACTTACTCGTTAAGTTAAAAGTAATTACAATTAGGAAATAACGTACCTCGAGTTCAAAAACATTAAACAATATGAAGTATCATAAATGTCCTCTCTCTCTACAGAATCGTATTTTGTACCTCACCTGTACGTTCCAGCAATCGGTGCGCATTCTATAAATGTTCCTGCTGTAGCGTAAACCATCAGTATTATGCCAATCTGTAACAAAGCAGTGAAACGTTAATATATTTATATCTAGCACCAAAAGTGTCTCAAAGCAAAGCAAAGTCGTGGTTGAACCCAACATTACATTTCCTTCTTTCCGCCACATTAAGAAAACCTTGACGTCAAAAAAATTATATAAAAAATGTTAAAACTCATTTTTTTGTAAAATCTTCAAATACAAAGCTGTTCAGTTTAAAGGATAAGTGTCACTCATTAGCTAATGTGCTACCTCCCAAAGTAATAGGAAGTTCCTGAAACATTCTTATAGTAAATAAAACATAATTAACACAGTATTAATTAATTATTATCTGAGAAATTAATATAATTATCATTTTGTGAGAAATTTAAAATATTGTTAGGTTGTTTTCAACGGTTAGGAGAGCGTTGTGGAAGTACGACACATTTCAGACATCAGTTTCCGAAACATGGATGAATTGTCGCTAATATTTCAAATATTGTGGTTAGAGCGAGTTGTTTTCGTCTTCAGTTAGATTGATTGTCAAGGTTTTGCAATCGGTTGTGTTTAAATCATTTACAAAGCCAGTTTCTTCTATTTTTAGGGATATATCATATTTGATTATTTGATTACATATAATTTCATGCAACATATGTTTTTTTATTATTCCTAGGTTACGTCACTTTTTACGTTTAAAGTAATAAGATAAAAACATTAAAGCTATTAAAACAATAAATACAATTAATAAAAACATACAATATTGATAATTAAATATATATTTTGATTCCAATAAAATACATCCAAAAACATATGTTTTGTTTTTTAAACTGCTTTAAGTTGCGTTCAACGTTTTTGACAGCAAGTTTGATGGAGTTGGTTAAATTAATCTCTTTGTATTTAGTGAATATTTGACATTTAAACAAACCTAATACCTACATTTGCATCCACTTTTCACATCTGTAGACCAGTTACTCTGTTTACACAAAATAATAAATTTTATTTCAATATTTCTTCAGCCGGTCAATAATTACAATTATTGACAAGTATACACGTAATAAAATATAAGCGAAGTGTTTGTGTACTTCCTACATTTATACACATAAACATGGTTGTGATTATGCTGTGGAGATAGGGAGTTATTGATGAATACGTCAAGTTCAAAGATCATGAGAACTTAAAACCTGACAGGAATCCGGGTCAAGATGATTGACCTTCGATTAGAATGCACCGCAGTGTCTGGCCATACAATCGTAAAAGTTTGCCTGCCAAGTTCCAAACTTGAGGGGACATTTAGGTTTGTGGTAATAAATTACTGTAGTTCACTGTCGAGTTAAAGCGTTAACATAGGTTTGGCGATTTCGTAGACATAATATTTGATATGTGCAAATTTGAAAAATTAAAAATATTCCACGGTTAAAGATTTTATCAAGCAATAAAAGATGTAAGAAATATAAATAAAAAACAAGGATTTATAAAGAATTCATGTTTCGTTTGTAAAATGTTCTTGGACGATGTTAGAGGCAAGGGGCGCGTGCTCCGCACGTGACTTCTAGTAACTATTGCAATCCAACCGTGAATCTAACAAAATATACTAAGTAAAGTCTCTAGTTTTTTTTTAATTAAATGGCAATACAACTCTTGAATTTTGTAGTCCACTACGCTCGACAAATCTTAATTAATCACTTCAACCTTAGTTTATAACTATCCGTACATTATATTTTGTAAATTTGTAAAAACTAACTGAGACAGAACGTTTTCGATTGCCAGGCGATCTTCATCAGCGTCTTCTGCTTGGAGACACCGCTTAACCCAACAACTCTAAGCTTCTGCTTGGAGACACCGCTTAACCCAACAACTCCCAGCTTCTGCTTGGAAACACCGCTTAACCCAACAACCCCCAGCTTCTGCTTGGAGTCACCGCTTAACCCAACAACTCTAAGCTTCTACTTGGAGACACCGCTTAACCCAACAACTCTAAGCTTCTGCTTGGAAACACCGCTTAACCCAACAACTCCAAGCTTCTGCTTGGAGGCTCCGCTTAACCCAACAACTCTAAGCTTCTGCTTGGAGACACCGCTTAACCCAACAACTCCAAGCTTCTGCTTGGAGACACCGCTGAACCCAACAACTCCAAGCTTCTGCTTGGAGATACCGCTTAACCCAACAACTCTAAGCTTCTGCTTGGAAACACCGCTTAACCCAACAACTCCAAGCTTCTGCTTGGAGACACCGCTTAACCCAACAACTCCCAGCTTCTGCTTGGAGATACCGCTTAACCCAACAACTCCCAGCTTCTGCTTGGAGACACCGTTTAACCCAACTCCAAGCTTCTGGTTGGAGGCTCCGCTTAACCCAACAACGCTAAGCTTCTGCTTGGAAACACCGCTTAACCCAACAACTCTAAGCTTCTGCTTGGAAACACCGCTTAACCCAACAACTCCAAGCTTCTGCTTGGAAACACCGCTTAACCCAACAACCCCCAGCTTCTGCTTGGAGACACCGCTTAACCCAACAACACTAAGCTTCTACTTGGAGACACCGCTTAACCCAACAACTCTAAGCTTCTGCTTGGAGACACCGCTTAACCCAACAACTCTAAGCTTCTGCTTGGAGACACCGCTTAACCCAACTCCAAGCTTCTGCTTGGAGACACCGCTTAACCCAACAACTCTAAGCTTCTGCTTGGAAACACCGCTTAACCCAACAACCCCCAGCTTCTGCTTGGAGACACCGCTTAACCCAACAACTCTAAGCTTCTGCTTGGAAACACCGCTTAACCCAACAACTCCAAGCTTCTGCTTGTAGACACCGCTTAACCCAACTCCAAGCTTCTGCTTGGAGGCTCCGCTTAATCCAACAACTCTAAGCTTCTGCTTGGAGACACCGCTTAAACCGATGCGTGAAAATTCCAATGATACGGACGCAAGTCAATGGATACGTAAAGACGAACGACTTGAGATAACCAGATGTTGCGATTATTGAAATGGTACAAAAATTTACTGAAGGCAGTGATGATGAGAATAAAGATGAAGGTTCGGCCGAGACAGTAGAAGAAGGAAAATTAGTCACGGTGAAGGAACGACAGCCTTGAAACTGCATTGTGCTATATGGAACAACAGACACCACGGCAACAGATGTTCTTCTGCTAAGACGTCTTCGCGACGCCGCGGCACGTAAACGATCTGATAAGCTGACGCAGAAGACACTTACTAAATTCTTCAAAAAAAAATATCAACCGTGATGAAAAATAGATTCTAAAGCATCATTAATTTCATGTAAGTACTGTAATCAATAAAGTTCTATAAACGTATTTTGCGTTCTTATTTGTGGTGTTGGGATTCATTAGGCCGGCCGCACACTGGATAAGGCACGGCGCGACGTTTTTGCCTTGCCTTGTCGCGTCTCACCCGATGGTTAGTATCAGCATACGGCAAGGCAAGGCAAGGTATCCCCAGTCCCAGTATGCTTTTAGTTTTAAAAAGATATTTGAATAGAGATTCGTAATATAACACAATTTATTTACATGTCATTAAAATTGTTAGGACATCTCTTTATGTTAGACGGCGAGAGTTTGGTGACCCTAGGGGGATCTAGGCCGTACGAGGACTAGAGGCAGCATTGCAAAGAGGAACGACTGTACATCACCTCGCAAGCAGATCCTGGAAACTTTCAAGAGGACACGCCAAAATAGCGTTCTTGTGAACCCTTACGTCAGCACTGAACCTACGTTATGCTCTGTGGCTACTAATTTGTCTTGTAGTTTTGATTTGGAATTGTTGGAATATTCCAATTACTTTTCAAAAGTTCCCTTTTCCCACCTCCTTCTTAAGAGAAAAGTCCCTCTTGTTGATTCGATTGACTGGGTAGGTTGGGTATTGGAGACGCGTCACCGCCTACTTCCCCATCCCGAGGACCCTCTTTGTTTTTACCGTAGCTTTGATAGTGTGACATATTGCTACGGTCTACCTAAGCTACTTAGTTGTTTGTGTCTGCTTTGATTCCCATCTGACTGAAGATATAATTTACGACATATTTTGGGGAAAATATGCCACAATACAGATGACATTATTTCATGCGTGGATACTGAACTCTTCACGAATGACTAAAGTCGATCTGAATACACATATAAACAATTAAGATGAGCATCATCACATAGTACAATGTACAATGGACAAAACCAGGAAACACAACACATATGCAACTAGAACTCTGATTCTGCGGATAAAAATGTATAATTAACTTACCTCAACATCAATGTTATTGCATATGAATATGCTACAAAGATTAACGACACAACACTGAAGTATGCAAGAATCCTAAACACAAATAATTTAACACAATAGAGTAGAATTTAAGAACTTAACTCTACGCTCTTAAATTGTTGTACGTTTTGTAAGTACCAATGTCAACTGTGATAAGTACAATACAATAAAAAAAGTTTTATTAATAAACCTAAGTATATTATTTCCTAAACATAAATCCTAGAGAGTTACATTGCATTTATTTGTTAAATTAATTTACTAAGTTTTGTCTTCATTAACTTTTATTTAATTAATTAATGAATTATTAATATAGTTTTTAATTATATTTATGACTACTGCTATTTTAATTTCCTAATTATTCTACCAGTTAATAGTAGTTGTGAGCTATTTAGAAATTATAGAGAATACCTTCTGTGGCTGTTACAGTGACCGCAATAGCTTGAGAAGTTAATTGTTGGATTCCGAATATGGCTGAGGCTAATTGCAATCCTACATTGGAGCAATAAAATGGTCAATATAATATTAAATGCATGTTTTGCTGGAGATTGTAGCTCTCTTATACTTGGAACAATCCCCAGAATACCTTTTTCTTTTAGAGTATTCCGTTTTTTATATTTTCATTTATTCAGTATCTTAGTTTTCGGTTTCACTTGGGAAAATTTCTTTTCGTTTTCAAATGACATTAAAATTTTTGTGAGGAATTCTTATTCTTACTGTATTTGTAATTGAATAGGCTTCATGACTTTACGCGCTCAAAAACAGATTTTATTTAATTTGTGTCCTTGTCAACAATACTTTTACTTAAAAAGAAAATATGCTCACCCGATTGCTGACTTGTACTTTAGATTCGCTGTAACTAAATGCCAAAACTAGAGTAAAAGCTGGAGTATAGATAGTATAAACATTACCAATATTTTATAGTAGCCTGTAAACAGAGTTAACACTAATGGCACTTTGGTTGTAATAAATAGTAAGGAGCAATGCACTTTTTTTATAGTAAATAATAACAAACACTGCACTAAATTTTTATAAATAATAGCGAACACAGAAAGTTAAATATATAAAATAATAATACAGAAAGTTATTTGTAATAAATAGTAACGAACACTGCTCCATTTGTATAATAAATAGTAACGAAAACTGCACTTAATTGTTATAAATAATAACAAATACTCTAATTAATTGTAATAAATGATAATAAACATTCCGCTTTAATTATAATAAATAGCCTAATATTAACACTGCACTATTATTATGATAAATAATAGCAAAGACGCGCTTTAATTATTATAAATAATAACAAACACTGCAATTTAATTATAATAAACAATAACGAGACTGTATGTTCATTATAACAATAGTACGTTTATATGAATATTATACGAACAATATACATTATTATTGATTTGCATTTTAAAACTTAACTTATGTTAATTTTTTTGATAAAACAAGTTTTCCATCATACTTTAAAGTCAGGAATTATCAAAATATCAACACTATGTTCTATTCATGACCTTGTATTACATTTTTCATAATTTGAAGGTATAAAATTGTACTCAACATAGAAGATTTGGGTACAAGAAGAAATATGTTTTCATCTTCGTTACCTAAACCTATCATTACATACTTTTGCATAAGCCCAACCTTTTTAGTATTTAAAGGGAAGAAAAATATACATTTTATTAATAAAACATATCAATACATATAGCTTTTAGTAATTTGTTTAACGAAAATCTCATTTGACTTTAATTTATTAAGTTGCCTCATTGTTTAATCTGACTTTGTGATAGCGTGTGGTTTGTTGGGCTGAAAGTGAATATTATTTAATCTTAGGTTATGTTTATTGCCCATTAGTATAGTACAAGAGTCCTTGGTAAGAACAGCGCAAGTGTTATAACACGCATGCTATTATTAAATTGCAATTGTTGTCTATTAATAAGTTAGTTTTACAATATAAATAATTTTCTAGGGCTAAAAGATAACGTATTTCAGTGTGATAGGCCACTTACATGAACTGCAGTGGACGGCATTCTGACCGGAGCGTCATCGACCCAGACCTTACTCGCTCCGCTTCACGTGGACGCTCTCACAACACTGGGCCCGGCAACCAATGTGTGTCACTACATAGCCCATAGGGCTGCCGCCGTCCCCGTAAGCTCTCATCCTCTTGTCTTTTTCTTTATGACGAAACAAAAACACTATTATCTCCGTAATTAAGGCCGAACGGACGACCCGATTATCCGATGATGTAACTGTCTCCTCGGAGTTTCACTGGTAGCAGGTTTGGTTACATTGGAATTTTTATTTTTACAACTAGAACCATTCTAGCCATACGTTAAAATGACAATGTTAGTATAAGACAAGTGTATTGTAGAGCCTAGTGTTATTGGCATAATCAGGCGTGCGTAACTTATAGAATAGGTTAAGTCAGGATTTTAGTGCACAAAGCTCTAGAGGTGTATGTGGAGCCTGTGTGTATCTATAACGCACGTAAGCACGCTCTGTGGAAAGTTGTACCAGATCTTTAATAGTAATTAGCTTAATTCATTTTTAATGTAATAGAGTCTTAATTTTCCGAGCATCAACTAAAACTAAGAGCTTGTACAATATTGTCAGGTGTGTGGGATTTTATTTGTCACGTGGTACAACGGTATTGTTCTATTTTCGGGTTTCACTGCACAAAAAACCTCTCACAGTGCCCAAAAATCTACTACAAGTACTCAGTCTCAGTTCACGATCGAAAATGAAGACACGTAATTAAAGTCTTCGAAAGTTAACTTGCACAAATACCAAGTAAGATTCTCGTTCAAGTACATTATGGTGTAAGTGATATATATATATATATATATATAAAGAACCAAGTCAAGATACAAATACAAGAATTATAATTGAATTTACAATTCAAAGCTTTTCGTTGGCTAACAGTACCAACATCATCAGGAATATTAAACAATTAAAAATTAACATATGTGCAAATTAGATCAAATAAATAGCTATGCCAAATCAATTACAATGTTGTTAAGAATTTTTTATTATTTTTTTTTTTATTTTGCTGCCCTAACATTACAAACACTGAATATATTATCAAATTTAGATTTTACTTGTATTTGTTCATTTATCAACTCATTATTAGTATTATATTCATGCATTTGTAAAGCTTCATAAATAAATTAACAAAGGCCTAAGAATGAATATTTATGAAGCTTTAGAAATACAT
>JBAIZL010000035.1:6945000-6950000 GCA_036971475.1 Prosapia bicincta | reverse complement strand
CAGTTTCTGCATATCATGTCTTATCGCTTACATATAAATATACATCTGCAAAACTATCTATTAACGGTGATCACCGATAACAGAAGTGTTTTTGTAAGTGATAGCGGCTAGAAATTGTTGTTAATCACCGATCCAATCGCGAGTACAAGTTCTCAGTGTTTAGTTTTGGATCCAACCGTTTTTTACAATCGCTTACATTTGTGACTTGAAAGCAAATAACTCAGGGCAGTAGGGTTTGCCCTTCAAAACCTCAAAAATCTTGAAAGTATTGAGCCTCAAATAATATCGTATTAGCAGCTTTGTCCGAAGTAAAATAATGTACTTTTCTTCTCACTATAAATAAAGAGAAGTAGTCATTTATTTATCCTGTGACATTTGACCATGACAATTCTCTCCCATTGTCAAAATAGTGATATAAAAATTCAAATATTATTTACTTCTAAATTCGTGTTGAACCGCTACTTTATTTGTTTATTTATATATTTAGTGTATAAAGATATATAAAATTAAGTATTAATTTAATAAATTAAATGTTTTAGACTAAACTTGTATATACTGGATTTTAGTGACCATATGTGTGTACATGTGTATATATATTTTTACATAATGTTAAAATATTGTAAAAATATACGATAACTCAATATTGAATATTGTAACATACTAACCATCTATTTTACATTAGTAATAGATATGTAAACTTATCCCTACTTCCATTTTATGCTTTAATAAATCAAGACGTTTGTACGGTTTGAGATGACAACGGAACACATTTCCCTAAACCGTCTTCCTCATTTATGGAAAGTTCCACTATAGGAATTATTTATATATCAGTATATGTTAATGTGTACACAATATTACAATGCTCAGCAACTCCACCCATTCTTATTTAGGTTATTTCTTCTGAGAAAGAAAGGTCAAAACGAGAAAAAATTATAGATTAGAAAATTAGATGCAATAAGATAATGATCACAACCGACGACCGTACAGAGGCACTGTTTAGTGAGTCAGGTTAATCTTATTCATACCGCAGCTTAATCTACTTAAGATAATTTGAAAATCATTTTTGAAGATTAGATTAGCAATTCCAAATTCTTTAAAATAAAAAACTATTGCTATTGGCATTTTCAATAAGTAGAATTTTAACTGTTTCCCCATATTCATTATTTATATAAGTATAAAAGCGTTTCAGGTAGATAATCGGGGGAACAATAATACAAAAACTATCCCTAAGTTACGCACTCTAAATATGAAAAGGCTTTTACTTGGTCCACTTAAACATATATTATGATCGAGCCTAACCTAATCCCCTTTTCTTGTTCACGTAGAGTTATTCTACGCTTATTTTATATATATGTACAAACAATTCCAAACTATCTTCCCTAATAAAAATTTAATAATAGTATTTCTATAACTACAATAGCCAAATATAACTAAAAATTTTTGGTTTCGTTTTCGAAATCTCGAAATTTCGCTCTAAATCTCATTACACTCTAGTTTACTAAAACATATCGACTAGTTACGATGACGATGCCGTTTTCATCAGTGATAGGCTACTACTAACAAATTTCATCAAGCCACGTCAATATAAATTGTGTATAAACTTCGTACCGTACAACTATAAAACAAACAAATTAATGTATTTAAAACTCAAACAATAAAGACATTATAACCTACAGAACACCAAACTCCTTACTCACGAGTTATCTATTTTACATTAGTATTTTTTGTATCATCAATATACAGGAAATACTATTCCGCACGTGTAGGCCTAACTCTGTGGTAAATTTATCAAGGGAAAGAATCCATTAAGTTCCAAATACATCGTCGACATACAGGGTCCAAACCAGAAGAAGAAATTTCTTTGTCTCTTTAGCATTGCTCTTAAACCTGCTCAAAACGAAAAAGGCCAAGAAATCCGTCTGTGAGAAATTCGGAATTTACAGCGTGAGATGTGCAATGGAATATATATTGGCCAAACAAGTATGTATGAGTATTAAGGCAAGAAGCAGGGAGCAGCACTTTAAAAACTAATAACTTGAATACTCAACGATGACCAAGCATTGCCTGGACAATCAGAGTTTCTTTAAGTCTGACCATTCTAGAATAAACAGGTGATTAGGTACAACACTCATGATGCTTGGTAGACTTGGATAATAAACTAGTTTCGAGATGTCTCAGTCATCAATGAGTCTGGTTGCTACCGCTAATTTAAATGTTGTAAGTAATGTTTAAATTTTAATAATTATATAATAATCCCTTACTTGATTTTCTGTTTTTATTCATAATTTTGTAATAAACTTATTTTATAAACGAATACTTTATAGCGATAATTTGTTAAAATATGTTTTAAAACTGTTTTAGAATTATTAATAGTAAATATATTGGTAATACGAGAAATATTAATGTAAAATAGATACCACTCCTTAGTAAGGAGTTTAGTGTTCTGTAGTTTAGGATGTCTTTATTTGTTTGAGTTTTAAATATTTCATCTTGTTTATTTTATATTTGCACGATACAAAGCCTATCGTTAATATATAATGATGTAGTTTGATGAAGGCCATTTACTGAGGAGGCGACATCGTCATCGAAACTAGTCTGTATATTTTAACAAACTAGTGTGTAGTGAACTGTTATAATGCATATCGATGTATCTTAGACGTGAATCTGTGAAATAAGACAGGAGTTGAAAGGACAAATAGGCTAAGGTAAACGCAGTGTTTAAAATGCCTTTGCTACCATACCTTTCGAAAAAAATCAATCATCCAGTGCCTCCTGATGTATGTATAGTGTCGTGGAGCTGAACAGCATGGTTTTAAAGGAGTTTGGTAATCGATATAGTATATTTATATATTTACCCATTATATTAAGCCCCATCTGCTTTTACGGATACAATTTTTGCCATTTTTCCATATCCTTTAAATTAGGTACATTCATTATATTTTCATTGTAGTCGTTGTACGAATTTATTTAATTCCTACAGCATATCTTTTCCACAACGATTACAAGTAAAAAAACCTTAAATTTCATCGTATTAATAAAAGGGTGTTACTTTCTACAAGGCCGGGTGGAGAACCTGGGAATTTCTCAAAACGGATTTAAGTCGATTTTAAACATCTTCTCTTACTATTGTATTAAATCTTTCTCCTGGTTTTCATTTTTTATTAATTATTTTCCATTTTGTTGAGATAGCTACAAATAAAAATGAGGAAGTGACTGAATAGTTAGTTAAATATGAATATGAGTTAAATAAACTTGCCATAAAAAAGCTCCTTGTTATACTGGGTTTACAGATTACTGATAATAACTAGCGGTGTCGATCTTATTGTTAGTGCAAAAAACAAAAGGTTTTGATTGTTTTCAATTTTTGTATTTGTGTAATTGCTTTATTAACTGATTTTTCATCTATTAACACAATCTTTTATAGTTAGTATGAAGTAATGTTACATTGAACGTAAGGTACAATATTGTTTATGATACCATGTCAAGCGAATTGTTATAAATACAGTAAACTTAAGTCCAAGCCTCTTCAAGATGAAGTGTTCAACCTGATCCCCGCATTTTGTGCCCCAATAGGTCAATCTTGATATAAATGTGTCAACAATATAATCTACGGGCGATGATCACCATATTAGAAGTATTCTTAATGCGTTTGACGCAGATCTAGCTACCTGCATTCATGCATTCTCATCTCTTTCTTTCGATTCGTAGGTTAAACGTGAACCACTAAGGGCAGCAGTGCGTATTGAATAGCCCTCCAAAAGATTTGTAAAGGTTGTATTTATATTAAAATAACACCAACAGTTTTGTCCAATATAATGTGATTTTCTCTCATGTGAAGGAAAATAGTCAAATTTTCTTCCTATGACTTTTGACTATGACCGTTTTCTCCCAAAGTTGAAACATTATTTGTTTCTATCATCGATCGATTTCAGCCTATAATTACCTATGTTTGCTTACTTATCTCTTTAGTGCAAACATAGAAATTAACACGTAGTACACATACGTTGGCCATATTAAATGCCAACTTGTATGCAATGCTGCGATATTCTAACAACACGAGTATACTATTGGTTTCTATTGCATGTTCCAACATATTAACCACATAGAACATTAGTATTGCAAGTTAGGATTATGAAAACCTGTCCATACTCCCATCCTATTCTTAAAAAACAAGACGTATTATTGCACTATCAAAATGCAACCGAAGATTCACTTCTGCTTTATTCGTTGTGGTAGTCTGTATTATTTATTCTTTAAATACATGACCGAAGTACAGAGACACTGCTTCTCGCCATTTAAAGATTAGGTATGGTTGATACCGATAAACCAATTCTTTGGGCTGGATATAGAAGCGTTGACAGTTTATGTTATCATATCAATCACATATTTGTAAATAATAATGGCCATACTTCTCTTCAGTATAATATCGCGAACCCAACAATTATGGATTATGCTTTAACGTCGCAAGGTTAGGCCATAGTCAATACAAATTAAAATAAAGCAATGCTTTATAAAATAGATTTTAGTTTAGGCCATCAAAATATAGATAAATATGAAAAGACCGAACTAACTCTAACAATTCTCCAACAGTATCTTCGCGCCGCCGGGAACCGTGATATAGATTTGCATGAGCTGAACTATCTATGTAATATATGGAATGTAATTCCATACTAAGAGGAGTATTTATAGTTGGTTGTTTATTTTCCATATTGTTTCACTTCGTTTTAAACAAGAGTGTTTGTTCTAGAACTTCGCTTTAAGAAACATCAACTTATAAATACCCCATTTATACCATTAGTGGTTCAGTAAACAGTAATGGTTAAGGCTTATTAAATTAATTTCAGTGTTTATTTCAAAACTTTTCTATAAGAAACATAAACTTATAAATACCTCATTATAACATGAACGTATAACGGTTTAAAGTTATTAGAATAATTTCAAGAACATATACTTAAAAGTCCTAAGCAGCATTGAGTAACTGAAGATAGTTTTATCTTTCA
>JBAIZL010000035.1:6925000-6937500 GCA_036971475.1 Prosapia bicincta | reverse complement strand
TTATAGTAAACAAAACCCATTTTATATTTCTAATAATGAAGGCTTTCGATTTTATTAAAACGAACTAAGAATCATTCCTGTTTATTTGATAAGTACTGTATAGAATAAATGATAAAACGTTTGAATGTTTAGTAAAGTTAATTAAATTAGTGCAACATTTTCAATCCTGTTGAGCTGTGAAGTCCTTACATGTATAGTTATAGCACAACAGGCTTGAAACCAGCAACAAACTAGTTTCCAAAACGCACTAATTTAATAAACTTCAAGCTTTTTATCATAATTCCAAGGATGGTTCCTGTTCCGATAAGCATCTAAATCAATCAAGTTCTCTGTTACAAGTAAAAAAAAAAAAATTGAACTCAGCTTGTGAGTAAATATAAAATACGTAATAACGGACACAAACTTGAAAGCAATTAGTTATTGTCCTAAGTTCTAAAAGGAAGCTCATCCATGTACAACTACACGGACTATAACATTCTACCCAAACTTACACAACTATAATAGTGAAGTAATTATCAATGATGATGATGATTTTGTCTTTGAAACGGGTATTAAACAAATGATTGTGAGTTGCTGTTCCTTATTATATAATAAAAACAAAATGTTTTTATTGCTTCAGCCGTCTATTATCTGTAATGGTTTCTGTTAGCAACCACAAGCAAGCGTCCAACTGTTGGCAACGTAAAATGTAGTGTGCAAAAGCTCTCTTAATATTGTGCTAAAAATATCATAGCATTTGTGTTGTAATATTAACTTAAATATTGTAAACATTTATTAAATAAAATAATAAATTATTTTACGTTTAAAAACAATATACATATTTTTTAAAACAAATACCATGATAATATGAAAGCAATACTAAAAGAAACAACAAATTGCTTTGTATGTGTTTATTACAAATAAAATCACATATAGAATATTATGTATGAAATAACAAACGCGAGCTGTTTCAAAATAATAATTAATAAACAGTCTCTATGGAATGGAAAGTGTAGTTCTCATTAATTTTATCTATAATGTCGCGATATAAATAAATTTACAAAAAACTTCGTAGACTAAAAATTTATAAATTTATTTCACAATCTGTCCTTTTTTATATTTCTGTAGCTGAATTTACAGAGCAAGTTTTGTGATCAGGTTTTTGCCATAGAATAGGGCAAAGTTAGCAATGTATTACAGGCAAAATGCTCTGATGGTAAAGCCAAGTACAGGCGTACGTATTAGCTGCGGCGCATGGACGGTCGTTTATAAAAGAAATGTTCCAAAGGAAAGTTTTCATATCTAAATCCAGAAGAAGCCTTGGCCGCCACGCTAGCGTTCTCCGGCGATATAAAGTTTGGCTCTTCCGTGGTCTCTATGTCGGGTGGGATCGTCGTGTCCTCGTCCTCGGGCGAAGTCGTAGTGGTCGGGAGCGTGGTACCCTCAGAGGGCTGGATCTCATAGATGGTCAGCGTCGGAACTTTGTTCTTGATCGACGTCTTGGAAGTAGTAACCGTGACTTGACCGACAACGGTAGACTCGTCCTGAGAGCTGTTTGACGTCATTATCTGAACAGACTGTACTGTGCCGTTAGACCCAATCGATTTGTTTGTCGTTGGAGCGTCATCAGGCGGGGGTCTGGTCAGGGACTCTACAGGGTTGTACACGGAGTAATACGTCTGGATTCTCTGGACAAGCCTTTCGATAAAGGCAGGAAAGCCGCTGAAGGTCTTTAGAGGCACAATCACTGTCTGATCCGGGAGTCGGTAGACCTGGATGGGGGTCGGTCTCAAGGGAAATATGGGCCATTGTGGATAATGTGCTACTGTATCGGCGTTGAATACGACTGGTTGCGCTTGTTGTAATGGTGGTCTAGACCCTCTAAATCCAAAGTCGAATCCTGGCTGAAGGTAAGGGAAACTGCAAACAACAATAGTTAGATCAGCTTTAGAGTTTGCTTTAAATGAATTCACAGTAAGCACATTTTGGTTGTCAAATCTTGCGATAATAAAAAAACAAATTATAGACAGTGTGAAATTATTTTGTAATAAAGTTGCTTTTAAAAATAAATAAAAACAAATAAAATTGTTTATGTATATTTTTCAATTCCCTTTCAATAGTTCACACTGAAATGTTCAAATTCTCAATTGTAAAATACGTTTTATTCATCTACTCAAGTTCAAATAAATTTTTTAATCTAGTAGCGGATGGCAATTGATATTAATACAGTTTTTTAAAATAATAATTCACTAATTAAATTTAATAATGAATTAATTTTATTTTTATATGTGAGAGAAAACTTTTCATAAAAGGGGCAAGGTTTGCAATATACTTACATAGTCCTATTTGGCTTAAAATAAGTTAAGTATATGCTTTTATAAAACAGCTGTTTTCGTGTTATTGGTACTTGGTAGAACAGCTGTTTTAACGCATCGGTTATGTTATTTAATTTATATTTATTGTAATTATTTATTAAATAGTTATTAAAATAACATTTTTCTATGTTAACCCAAATAAAAATTAACTTTATTTTTTTCCATTATGTACTTCGTTTTTTTACTGCTTTTCTAATGAAGTGGAACACAAACTATTCAAATATTTCTGAAAGTGTTTTACAAACTGAATTGCTCTTCTTGAGGGTTGAACTTATTAAGTATTTCGATATATTTACTATAAGTTATCTTGATAGGCTTTTCCTCTTAGTTATAATAAATATGGAAACTGTTTCATTGTTAGAATATTTTCAAGAGGGTTATGACAATGAAACTGTTCCTGATGTTATCCGGATATAGAATTGACATTATAAAACTACTTTCCTCTAGTAATAACAATGCAACTAACAAATTACGTCTTTCTTGAAGCGATCAAGAAAATGTTTAACAATTTAGAAGGCATATTCTTATTTTTGTAATGTGGAATTGCTATAAAAAATAATTTGACGTATTTCTGAGCTTTAAAAACAATCACACGTTTTGTAAAAGTTTGTTTTCATTTTCTTTTATTTTTTTTCTGGATATTTTCCATTTGGGGAAATAGTTTACTTTCTATTCAGTTAGTATTTCTGCTTATACTATTACTGGGGCGACGTATTCCAGCAGCATTCTTCAGCGGACTGAAATGACTCACATGTGGTCGCAGCTGGAATTTTGTACGGCTTGAAATTGCGAACGGCCGGAAGCATGAAACGCGTGTTGAAGGCCGCGCCGGGTTGTGGACAAAGTAAAATCGTCTCAAATCGGCCCGAGCGATCACGTGACGAAGGATAGCGGCGTGACATTGTTTGAGCGTGACCAAGTAGCGTGACTTACCCAGGACCTGGAGGACCCGGCGAGAAGAAGAGATGACAGCGTACGCTGGACAGTAGCAGGGTTATGCAAAGTATCTGAAAATATATATATACAGTCACATAATTACTGAATTAAAGAGATGTAGACACATACTAAATACACTACCAGGAGCTTTAAATTTTATAAATATAATAGAATTAATAATTTATGCAATTCCTTCTATTAGTTCTCTCATTCTCTCTCTCTCTCTCTCTCTCTCTCTCTCTCTCTCTATAAATATATATATATATATATATATATAGAGAGAGAGAGAGAGAGAGAGAGAGAGAGAGAGAGAGAGAGAGAGAGAGAGGCCCAGAAAGAGCTACAGGAAGAGATATAGAAGAGCAAAAAGGAATCCTGGAAATATCTGATTGCAAAATTAGAGAACTACCCGTGGGATTTGGCTTACCAAATTGTAACCAAGAAATTGCGGACGCAAGATAATATATCTGGCATAAATAATCTAGTCTGGGTTCAGGAAATACCTAAAACTCTATTTCCTAAACAGGAAAAGTTATAAGGAATAGAGTACATGTAACACAGTTAAAAGAAAGTTAAAGTTTTAACCTCACAACACACACACACACACACACACACACACATATATATATATATATATATATATATATATATATATATATATATGATGAATAGTTATAATCTGGAGTAGGCCTACACCCGTTCATTCTGCAGTGCATAAAATCGTAGTTCCGACGTTTTACTACAATCTCATCGAGCATTGACGAGGTGAACAGTCGAGGAGCGATACATATATATATATATATATATATCTTGTTCAAAGTTTCATTCGTTAATAAAATACTTTTTATTCATCCACTCAAGTTCAAATACATTTTTTTCTAACTATAGTGGATGACACTTGATGTGGTTACAGTTTTATCAAATAATTATTCCTTATTTAAATTTAACAATAATGAATTATTATTTTTAAAGAATGTATTTGAACTTGAGTGGAAGAATAAAATGTATTTTAATAACGATTGAAAATTTGATGTGAACAAGATATATGTAAATTATATGAAAATATATAGGTATACACTAGTAGCAGTGGTTAATTTTAATTATTTAAAAAAATAAACTAAGATAAAACTTTCTTTGTTTAGTAAGAATAGACTTTAAATTTCTGTTTCTTTATATTACTTGTTTATCATACAAAAGACGGTTTAAAACTAAACATATTCAAAATAACAATAAAATGTTACACTTTTCTGTATTAACTTGGCAAAAAAACCACTACTTACTGATTTATTCACGCTGAATAAATTAGTAACTAGTGGTTTTTTGCTAAGTTAATGCAAAAAAGGGTATTTTATAGAAAAAAACTCAAGGTGTACAACACAAACACTGCAAGTACTAAAATGTTGTTTGTTGAATCTCATACTTCTCCCACACGTTACATAAATTAAATATAACTTAATAAAGTCAATATTTCTGTAACAATACAAGTCACAATTTCTCTTTAACTTTACGAAAAATTGTACAATTTTTGTAATGCTCCAGTAATTGCACTTTAATAATTGCACCAAATCCACGTTTACTGTAAGTTTTTCGTTTCGCATTCATTACTCAAAAGTAAAAACAAACTAGAAACTATCCAATTTAAGGGTCGATTACCTTAATATTGTTTGAAATTTTATAAAATTGAAAAATAACGTCAATAAACAAACACAACACCGTTTAAGTGAGAGTTAGGTTAGGATTGATTTGGTTGTAGAAAGAAAAATAATAGTTCATTAAAGACAGACTAGTCTGCGCCAACATCAACACAAATAATATAGTAAAAGTTAGGTTAGGATTGATTTGGTTGTAGAAAGAAAATAATAGTTCATTAAAGACAGACTAGTCTGCGCCAGCATCAATACAAATAATATAGTAAAAGTTAGGTTAGGATTGATTTGGTTGTAGAAAGAAAATAATAGTTCATTAAAGACAGACTAGTCTGCGCCAGCATCAATACAAATAATATAGTAAAAGTTAGGTTAGGAATGATTTGGTTGTAGAAAGAAAAATAATAGTTCATTAAAGACAGACTAGTCTGCGCTAACATCAACACAAATAATATAGTAAAAGTTAGGTTAGGATTGATTTGGTTGTAGAAAGAAAAATAATAGTTCATTAAAGACAGACTAGTCTGCGCTAACATCAACACAAATAATATAGTAAAAGTTAGGTTAGGATTGATTTGGTTGTAGAAAGAAAAATAATAATTCATTAAAGACAGACTAGTCTGCGCCAACATCAACACAAATAATATAGTAAAAGTTAGGTTAGGATTGATTTGGTTGTAGAAAGAAAAATAATAGTTTATTAAAGACAGACTAGTCTGCGCTAACATCAACACAAATAATATAGTAAAAGTTAGGTTAGGATTGATTTGGTTGTAGAAAGAAAAATAATAGTTCATTAAAGACAGACTAGTCTGCGCTAACATCAACACAAATAATATAGTAAAAGTTAGGTTAGGATTGATTTGGTTGTAGAAAGAAAAATAATAGTTCATTAAAGACAGACTAGTCTGCGCTAACATCAACACAAATAATATAGTAAAAGTTAGGTTAGGATTGATTTGGTTGTAGAAAGAAAAATAATAGTTTATTAAAGACAGACTAGTCTGCGCTAACATCAACACAAATAATATAGTAAAAGTTAGGTTAGGATTGATTTGGTTGTAGAAAGAAAAATAATAGTTCATTAAAGACAGACTAGTCTGCGCTAACATCAACACAAATAATATAGTAAACGTTAGGTTAGGATTGATTTGGTTGTAGAAAGAAAAATAATAGTTCATTAAAGACAGACTAGTCTGCGCTAACATCAACACAAATAATATAGTAAAAGTTAGGTTAGGATTGATTTGGTTGTAGAAAGAAAAATAATAGTTCATTAAAGACAGACTAGTCTGCGCTAACATCAACACAAATAATATAGTAAAAGTTAGGTTAGGATTGATTTGGTTGTAGAAAAAAAAATAATAGTTCATTAAAGACAGACTAGTCTGCGCCAGCATCAACACAAATAGTATAGTAAAAGTTAGGTTAGGATTGATTTGGTTGTAGAAAGAAAAATAATAATTCATTAAAGACAGACTAGTCTGCGCCAACATCAACACAAATAATATAGTAAAAGTTAGGTTAGGATTGATTTGGTTGTAGAAAGAAAAATAATAGTTCATTAAAGACAGACTAGTCTGCGCTAACATCAACACAAATAATATAGTAAAAGTTAGGTTAGGATTGATTTGGTTGTAGAAAGAAAAATAATAGTTTATTAAAGACAGACTAGTCTGCGCCAACATCAACACAAATAGTATAGTAAAAGTTAGGTTAGGATTGATTTGGTTGTAGAAAGAAAAATAATAGTTTATTAAAGACAGACTAGTCTGCGCTAACATCAACACAAATAATATAGTAAAAGTTAGGTTAGGATTGATTTGGTTGCAGAAAGAAAAATAATAGTTTATTAAAGACAGACTAGTCTGCGCCAACATCAACACAAATAGTATAGTAAAAGTTAGGTTAGGATTGATTTGGTTGTAGAAAGAAAAATAATAGTTCATTAAAGACAGACTAGTCTGCGCTAACATCAACACAAATAATATAGTAAAAGTTAGGTTAGGATTGATTTGGTTGTAGAAAGAAAAATAATAGTTTATTAAAGACAGACTAGTCTGCGCCAACATCAACACAAATAGTATAGTAAAAGTTAGGTTAGGATTGATTTGGTTGTAGAAAGAAAAATAATAGTTCATTAAAGACAGACTAGTCTGCGCTAACATCAACACAAATAATATAGTAAAAGTTAGGTTAGGATTGATTTGGTTGTAGAAAGAAAAATAATAGTTCATTAAAGACAGACTAGTCTGCGCTAACATCAACACAAATAATAGTAAAAGTTAGGTTAGGATTGATTTGGTTGTAGAAAGAAAAATAATAGTTTATTAAAGACAGACTAGTCTGCGCCAACATCAACACAAATAGTATAGTAAAAGTTAGGTTAGGATTGATTTGGTTGTAGAAAGAAAAATAATAGTTCATTAAAGACAGACTAGTCTGCGCTAACATCAACACAAATAATATAGTAAAAGTTAGGTTAGGATTGATTTGGTTGTAGAAAGAAAAATAATAGTTCATTAAAGACAGACTAGTCTGCGCCAACATCAACACAAATAATATAGTAAAAGTTAGGTTAGGATTGATTTGGTTGTAGAAAGAAAAATAATAGTTTATTAAAGACAGACTAGTCTGCGCCAACATCAACACAAATAGTATAGTAAAAGTTAGGTTAGGATTGATTTGGTTGTAGAAAGAAAAATAATAGTTCATTAAAGACAGACTAGTCTGCGCTAACATCAACACAAATAATATAGTAAAAGTTAGGTTAGGATTGATTTGGTTGTAGAAAGAAAAATAATAGTTCATTAAAGACAGACTAGTCTGCGCCAACATCAACACAAATAATATAGTAAAAGTTAGGTTAGGATTGATTTGGTTGTAGAAAGAAAAATAATAGTTCATTAAAGACAGACTAGTCTGCGCCAACATCAACACAAATAATATAGTAAAAGTTAGGTTAGGATTGATTTGGTTGTAGAAAGAAAAATAATAGTTCATTAAAGACAGACTAGTCTGCGCCAACATCAATACAAATAGTATAGTAAAAGTTAGGTTAGGATTGATTTGGTTGTAGAAAGAAAAATAATAGTTCATTAAAGACAGACTAGTCTGCGCCAACATCAATACAAATAGTATAGTAAAAGTTAGGTTAGGATTGATTTGGTTGTAGAAAGAAAAATAATAGTTTATTAAAGACAGACTAGTCTGCGCCAGCATCAATACAAATAATATAGTAAAAGTTAGGTTAGGATTGATTTGGTTGTAGAAAGAAAAATAATAGTTCATTAAAGACAGACTAGTCTGCGCCAACATCAACACAAATAATATAGTAAAAGTTAGGTTAGGATTGATTTGGTTGTAGAAAGAAAAATAATACTTCATTAAAGACAGACTAGTCTGTGCCAACATCAACACAAATAGTATAGTAAAAGTTAGGTTAGGATTGATTTGGTTGTAGAAAGAAAAATAATAGTTCATTAAAGACAGACTAGTCTGCGCCAACATCAACACAAATAATATAGTAAAAGATATTCTGCTTTCTTATATATTAATGGAACTATCACGCCTTATAAAACCTTGTTAACATTTAGTCATAAATCCAGATACTACGAAGGAAGCACCAAATAAAGGGAACAAGATATCAAACGTAAGTACTATTGGCTCCTGGGTAAAAACTCACTATCATTAAATATCTATTAAAAAGAAGATTCTAAGATCCGTCAGGCTATACGACAACAAGTTGGGGATGTGCACTAGAATGCAATCTAGGAATTCTTCACACGTTACGAAACAAGGTACTATGGAATATGGTTAATGTCTCTTGCTATAAAAAAAACCACCGAGATATGATTATATAAAAAATATCAGATTAAATTAAGAAGAGATATTTCACCTTAACCTGGACGCGAGGGTTCTCAACGGCTCCATAATTATCAGATAGGGAGAACTATGAACAGGACCGAACTTTCGAGTTAGTGGATTAGTGTTTAGCAGACAAACTTAAAGGTCAAATTGGCAAACTTTAAATTCCTTCTTTGTAAGAATTATGGAAGGAAAATTGGTAGTAATGTAGGTATAATAAGGCCAATTATAACATGAAAAATTATTATGTATATAATCTATGTACATATATTATTGTAAATGGTCCATATATATATATATATATATATATATATATATATTAAAAACAACATAGGTTATTCAAGTACAAGAATATTTATTAATTTTTATTATTGTAATTATTGTAATTATTATTCCTGATGATGATGGTACTGTTTACCAACGAAAAGTTTTGAATTGTAAATTCAATTATAATTCTTGTATTTGTATTTTGACTTAGTTCTTTATTAATACACAAGAATACATATTGCGATATATATATATATATATATATATATATATATATATATATATATATATATATATATAAGACTCTAATTTATGTAACTTTTAAACAATAATTATAATGTTTGACACATGATACTTGTTTCGAATATATTTTTTAGAAACCTGCCTGATATACATTTGGTCAGGAATCTTTTCTTTACAACTTCCTCAAAATATATATATTAAAACAAAAGTGACCATCCTTCAAATTTCCATCCAACAACATTTACACAGCTCAATACATTCTTGTAACACATTACGACCGGCCTAAGGTTATTTCAAAAGTGCAGTAGGTGTAACGTGCAGTAAGGTCGTGGCTGTAACGTGCAGTAACGTCGTGGCTGTAATGTGCAGTAACGTCGTGGCTGTAACTTGCAGTAAGGTCGTGTCTGTAATGTGCAGTAACGTCGTGGCTGTAACGTGCAGTAAGGTCGTGGCTGTAACGTGCAGTAACGTCGTGGCTGTAACGTGCAGTAAGGTCGTGGCTGTAACGTGCAGTAACGTCGTGGCTGTAACGTGCAGTAACGTCGTGGCTGTAATGTGCAGTAACGTCGTGGCTGTAACGTGCAGTAAGGTCGTGTCTGTAATGTGCAGTAACGTCGTGGCTGTAACGTGCAGTAAGGTCGTGGCTGTAACGTGCAGTAACGTCGTGGCTGTAACGTGCAGTAAGGTCGTGGCTGTAACGTGCAGTAAGGTCGTGTCTGTATCGTGCAGTACGGTCAGGTAATGGCTAATTTTATAAAGTTATAATTACGCTTACAATTTTGCCTATTTATGTACGTAATGGCCAATACAATGAGGAATAGTCACGCAATATGTAGTCAGCGTGCAACGTAGTGTTGCAATGTTATATGGAAATATATAAAAAGGGTTTTTGAAATGAAAAAATATTTTTACAATATCACTCTTGGATTTAGAGATATTGATAGAGCTGTTGCAAGTTTTACTTGGCTCTCCATTATTACTATTCACTCTAGATACATAAACTTATGTTTTCAATCTTAATTCTTAAGGATTCGTCTATCGGACTACTTCCTGTAAAAATATAACCTTAAAGCCTAAATAAGCATGAACTGTATTTAGTTAGAAGTGATAAGTTTCAAGAGCTGTTATGTGTTTTTTTCTTAATCGGGTCAACGTGGTAAGACTTGAAATGTAAATAATTATTTAAAATCTGAAAAATAATAACGAATATTATTACTTAGCATAATAATCAACAATAGAGAAAATAGCATAGGCTTCAAGAGAATCAGCTGATGTACGAGATCATATCACATCGTCTAATTTGACTTACAATGGCAGTGGAAGTGGGATAATATTATGCATGTCTTGTCCCAATCGCTTACCTAACTATTGGAAGTGGTATTATGTGTGCTTCGTCCGAGAATTTTCTTACAAACACGTTCTCAGATTTATTGAATTTAAGATGATTACGTTGAAGGAAAACACAAAATCGTACCATTATTTCTAGAATATAGAACACATACTAGTCTATCTGTGATGGTAAAATATCGCTGTGGGTGTCGTTCTTAGTTAGATGGGCAGTTACTTGAATATTAAAGTAAAACATTAATACCTGTTTTACCACATTCTTCAAACATAGTGGATTTAATTTGATAAAATAAATGCATGACTGTCACCTTATTATGGAAGAAGTGTACTTTGTCGAAGACCAAACAAGGTATGCTGAGTATAGAGTTATTCCTTGTCTCGGTGATTAATTAAGGCTTGTGAATGTAGCACAGGTAAAATTATAGTACTCTCCAATTAAATATATATTCCGATTAAATAATTGCGTGTTTTATTGTTAAACTACTTCCATAAGAAACCCAGATAAATGTTAACGGAATTAAATGTGTGTGTGTGTGTGTGTGTGTGTGTGTGTGTGTGTGTGTGTGTGTGTGTGTGTGTGTGTGTGTGTGTGTGTGTGTGTGTGTGTGTGTGTGTGTGTGTGTGTGTGTGTGTGTGGTGTGTGTGTGTGTGTATGTGTGTGTGGTGTGTGTGTGTGTGTGTATGTGTGTGTGTGTGTGTGTGTGTGTGTGTGTGTGTGTGTGTGTGTGTGTGTGTGTGTGTGTGTGTGTGTTTGTGTGTGTGAGTGTGTGTGTGTATGTGTGTGGTGTGTGTGTATGTGTGTGTGTGTTTGTGTGTATTTATGCATGTATGTGTACTGTTTTGGTATTATGTGTTTACTTGAGCAGAAAATGGGCGCATTCAATTATATATATATTTATATTTAGGTTTATATGTGTGTACTTGGTTATTTATTTTGTGTATTTAGGCATATATGTGTTTATTAAATTATATATGTGTATATGTAGGTATATATGTGTATACTTGGGTATTTATTTGGCGTATTTAGGCATATATGTGTTTATTAAATTATATATGTGTATATGTAGGTATATATGTGTATACTTGGTTATTTATTTTGTGTATTGAGGCATATATGTGTTTATTAAATTATATATGTGTATATGTAGGTTTATATGTGTATACTTGGGTATTTATTTGGTGTATTTAGGCATATATGTGTTTATTAAACTAATTATGTGTATATGTAAGTATATATGTGTATATTCGGGTATTTATTGGGTGTATTTAGGCATATATGTGTTTATTAAACTAGATATGTGTATATGTAGGTATATATGTTTATACTTGGGTATTTATTTTGTGTATTTAGGCATATATGTGTTTATTAAACTAGATATGTGTATATGTAGGTATATATGTGTATACTTGGGTATTTATTGGGTGTATTTAGGCATATATGTGTTTATTAAACTATATATGTGTATATGTAGGTATATATGTGTATACTTGGGTATTTATTAGGTGTATTTAGGCATATATGTGTTTATTAAACTATATAGGTGTATATGTAGGTATATATGTGTATACTTGGGTATTTATTGGATGTATTTGAGCATATATGTGTTTATGTATATGTGTAGTTAATTTATATATGTATATATATAAAGAACTAAGTCAAAATACAAATACAAGAATTATAATTATACAATTGTTTAATATTCCTGATGATGTTGGTACTGTTCAAGCCGACGATCAAAGCCAACGAAAAGCTTTGAATTGTAAATTAATTTATAATTCTTGTATTTGTATTTTGACTTAGTTCTTTATTAATACACAAGAATACATATTGCGATGTATA
>JBAIZL010000035.1:6912500-6920000 GCA_036971475.1 Prosapia bicincta | reverse complement strand
GTAAAAAGTAAAAATATTAAAAAGTAAGAAAGTTGAAAAGGCTGTGTAATGACGTTTTGAAAGTAAATTGTTTAAGAGAATGAGCAAAAACAACCTCATTTTTCGAAATTAAAGTTGACATTAAATTAAAATTCAGGTTATTTAATTTTAAATTAATGAATTAAATTGAGTTATAATATGTAGTATAATTTCGTCCCTTTATTCCATCCACACGCAATGTTTTGTGGTCTTGTAGAATGTCTGTTTGCTGAAGACTTATTTCCAATGTACAATTTTTGAAAACAAAATATTAATTTGGACAGTTTTAGTAAAACGATAGGCCTATATTTAGTAAAATATTGTTTAGGTGCAATTAAGTTATTTGTACATTGGTTCTCAACCTTAAGTTTGTAATAGAACAATTGCTATAAGCTGGCACTTGGGTTTTAGGTAGACATTGTATATTCAACATCTAGAAAACATCAGGCACTGTCGTCATCCCTCATAAGCTCCATGTACCCTCCTAACTTCCTATTACCACACTTCCGTGAAAGCCTTGTTTACATTTCTTGTTTTTTATATTATACATTAAAAGTTATTTATAAGTAACAAAATATTGAGTCAACCCTATTAGTCAGTGAAGTCCAAAGGTCTAAGTCTTTTAAAATGGCTTATTATCACCACCATTCCCTCGTCATCGGTGGAAAATTTTATAAAATTTTACCTATAATTTGCTAAAACGTCCTACAAGTTGCGAGTAAATACGATTTAAGTGTACATAAATACACATTCTTTGAGTGTGGAATTTAGTCTTAATGGAATTATTTACCCTTTTTCTTAATATAAAAGTGATCATAGAAACGTGCTGCAATAGCAATAGATGGTAGGATACATCTCTAGTGGTCCACGGGTCATCCGCCAAAAGTTTACACGACGCTATGTATGTATACATACTTCCCCTTAAGAGCAGACTGAACGCAATACTTGGGAAACTTCGCTCATTATCGTCAACTGACTTTGATATATACAAAAGGTCGTGAACCATCAACTGTATTTATTTTTAATGTAAATTACCTTTGAGGATGATTACTATGCAATTGAAATGTATACGGTTTTAAATAAAAGAAAAAAACATTTGTGGAATAGAGGATTCATTTATTTAAATTAAACATTAAGCCACAGTGGTTTTATACAGTTATATGTACTCTAAAGGTTGTAAAATTCCTTTACATAACTGCAATGGTGATTCCTCAGAGTGTTGGATAAAGTTCAACATAAATCAAATATAGTGATGCGTTAAAAAAAATAGTTAATTGACAAACGGTTACTAAAAGTTAATAACAATTGACTTTGTATCATCGTTACATCCGCACTTGAAAACGTCGTTTCACATATTTTTTAAAAATGCAAATTTTTGCAAAGTTTGCTCATCATTACGCACATAGGTTATGACTCATCCTTGGAAGTAGCTTAGCAGAATATTTCTTGGTTTTGCATCTTAACGCTAAATACCTTTCGTCATAGAGGTCACGAAAGGTCATTTGCTTTACCCAAAACAACGTTTGGTTAGGCAAACAATTTCTATTTCGTTTTCCCAATTTTCACTTCAGTCACGAATTCGCAGATAAAACAGAGTTTATGAGGATATAATTATAGATTTATTTCATCATAATTTGTATGAACAATAATATTTCAGGATTGATATTATATGTATCTTATCTTTCTATTGGAATACATCATACAAACGTATATCGTGATACCAACAAAACAATTTGTAATTCAATTTATAGACGGCAGAATCGTATGTTTCTTTCATTGGTTCATAAAACTGTAAAACAATAGTCATCATAAATGGTTTAATTAAATGCAATTGACTTTTGTTCTTAGAAAGTTTTAAACGTGCTAGAAATGTTTACTTTTAAAAAAATGCATTAAAAAATCACTTATTATTACAAGATTTAAGGAAATTTAAAAATTTTATTTATATTTAATAAAAATACTGTACAGTAACATTTTAACTGTGTCAGGAAGGTATTTTCATCCGTTTAGAGGCGGGTCTCCTTCACATAAGCGGCCCTTCTTACCGATGGCATGATCAGTTCCAGAGGATTATTGTGTTCTTTTCTTAGTCTTGCCAAAAGCAATAAGGCAAAAGCACTTAATTTAATGAAATAGGCTATAATATTTCTGAATATGCAGTAACTGAGTTTGAAAATAATTAAAACATATCCTCTAAATAACCTCTAAATCTAAAACCGCCGTTTTTATTAAACAATAATGTTAAAGAGCTGTAAATGTATTTCGGGAATGTTTAGAACTTTATAATCATTGAATGCTGGACATTGACCTGGGCATTAACAAGAACACTGGAATATTTAAGATACAGTTGTAGGGAACAAAATTTAAAATTTCCTGGATTGACTGGATCACCAACAACGAGTTTTTGTGAAGAATGTAAAGAGATCGTGAGTTCACAACAGCCTTATGAACAAAGCTAAAGCCTGTTACAAACGGTTTTACTGCATGCAACAGTTATGGGAAAAGAAGAATATTCTAGCTGCAAGCATGGTCTTCTTGATCAGTCAATAATATTTTGGAACAAATTGCCAGTTAAATAAAAATAGCTTACTAAAAGACAACGTCCAATGTTTACAGTGAAGCCCCATGTCTAGAAGATTTACTGGAGTACAATGCTGGAATGACTTCCTAATGGGTTAATACGTGACTATGTACGCTCCGACGACGACACATCACTAATGGCGGTCACTTGGAAACGCATATAGCAGTAGTAATAGTTACGCTTTGAAACTGAAGCGTAAAAACATTAATGGTGGCAGCCTAATGAGTGTTGCAAGAATGACGTCATAGCCTATAACGTGTTCAGGGTAGCCTAAATTAACGAACAAAATAGAGATAAAAGTAAGACTGGAAATAGTGTAAGGCTAAACATACCAATTTGTAAAAACACTGATCAAAATCAGAGAGAGATTGTTCCCGTGTGTTCCTACGGGCTACGGAAAAAGAGCGCAGAAGGATTAACCTGATAGGCGTGCTTGGAATGTAATGCCTTCTAGAGATAGGCGTGCTTCAGCTGTACTGCTCTAGACCTAGGCGTGCTTGAGCTGTAGTGCTTTAGAGATAGGCGTGCTTGGAATGTAATGCCTTCTAGAGATAGGCGTGCTTGAGCTGTAGTGCTTTAGAGATAGGCGTGCTTGGAATGTAATGCCTTCTAGAGATAGGCGTGCTTCAGCTGTACTGCTCTAGACCTAGGCGTGCTTGAGCTATAGTGCTTTAGAGATAGGCGTGCTTGAGCTGTAGTGCTTTAGAGATAGGCGTGCTTGAGCTGTAGTGCTTTAGAGATAGGCGTGCTTGAGCTGTAGTGCTTTAAGAGAATGTGTCTCTGTGTGTTCCTATGGGCCGTGGAACAAGAATGGAGAAACAATAACCTGATAGGCGTGTTTGAGCTGTAGTGCTTTAGAGATAGGCGTGCTTGGAATGTAATGCCTTCTAGAGATAGGCGTGCTTCAGCTGTACTGCTCTAGACATAGGCGTGCTTGAGCTGTAGTGCTTTATAGATAGGCGTGCTTGGAATGTAATGCCTTCTAGAGATAGGCGTGCTTCAGCTGTACTGCTCTAGACCTAGGCGTGCTTGAGCTGTAGTGCTTTAGAGATAGGCGTGCTTGAGCTGTAGTGCTTTAAGAGAATGTGTCTCCGTGTGTTCCTATGGGCCGTGGAACAAGAATGGAGAAACAATAACCTGATAGGCGTGCTTGAGCTGTAGTGCTTTAGAGATAGGCGTGCTTGGAATGTAATGCCTTCTAGAGATAGGCGTGCTTCAGCTGTACTGCTCTAGACATAGGCGTGCTTGAGCTGTAGTGCTTTATAGATAGGCGTGCTTGAGCTGTAGTGCTTTAAGAGAATGTGTCTCTGTGTGTTCCTATGGGCCGTGGAACAAGAATGGAGAAACAATAACCTGATAGGCGTGCTTGAGCTGTAGTGCTTTAGAGATAGGCGTGCTTCAGCTGTACTGCTCTAGACATAGGCGTGCTTGAGCTGTAGTGCTTTAGAGATAGGCGTGCTTGAGCTGTACTGCTCTAGACCTAGGCGTGCTTGAGCTGTAGTGCTTTAGAGATAGGCGTGCTTGAGCTGTAGTGCTTTAAGAGAATGTGTCTCCGTGTGTTCCTATGGGCCGTGGAACAAGAATGGAGAAACAATAACCTGATATGCGTGCTTGAGCTGTAGTGCTTTAGAGATAGGCGTGCTTCAGCTGTACTGCTCTAGACATAGGCGTGCTTGAGCTGTAGTGCTTTAGAGATAGGCGTGCTTGAGCTGTACTGCTCTAGACCTAGGCGTGCTTGAGCTGTAGTGCTTTAGAGATAGGCGTGCTTGAGCTGTAGTGCTTTAAGAGAATGTGTCTCCGTGTGTTCCTATGGGCCGTGGAACAAGAATGGAGAAACAATAACCTGATATGCGTGCTTGAGCTGTAGTGCTTTAGAGATAGGCGTGCTTGAGCTGTAGTGCTTTAAGAGAATGTGCCTCCGTGTGTTCCTATGGACCGTGGAACAAGAATGGAGAAACAATAACCTGATAGGCGTGCTTGAGCTGTAGTGCTTTAGAGATAGGCGTGCTTGAGCTGTAGTGCTTTAAGAGAATGTGTCTCCGTGTGTTCCTATGGGCCGTGGAACAAGAATGGAGAAACAATAACCTGATAGGCGTGCTTGGAATGTAATGCCTTCTAGAGATAGGCGTGCTTCAGCTGTACTGCTCTAGACCTAGGCGTGCTTGAGCTGTAGTGCTTTAGAGATAGGCGTGCTTGAGCTGTAGTGCTTTAGAGATAGGCGTGCTTGAGCTGTAGTGCGTTAAGAGAATGTGTCTCCGTGTGTTTCTATGGGCCGTGGAACAAGAATGGAGAAACAATAACCTGATAAGCGTGCTTGAGATGTAGTGCTTTAGAGATAGGCGTGCTTGAGCTGTAGTGCTTTAAGAGAATGTGTCTCCGTGTGTTCCTATGGGCCGTGGAACAAGAATAACCTGATAGACGTGCTTGAGCTGTAGTGCTTTAGAGATAGGCGTGCTTGAGCTGTAGTGCTTTAAGAGAATGTGTCTCCGTGTGTTCCTATGGGCCGTGGAACAAGAATGGAGAAACAATAACCTGATAGGCGTGCTTGAGCTGTAGTGCTTTAGAGATAGGCGTGCTTGAGCTGTAGTGCTTTAGAGATAGGCGTGCTTGAGCTGTAGTGCTTTAAGAGAATGTGTCTCCGTGTGTTCCTATGGGCCGTGGAACAAGAATGGAGAAACAATAACCTGATAGGCGTGCTTGAGCTGTAGTGCTTTAGAGATAGGCGTGCTTGAGCTGTAGTGCTTTAGAGATAGGCGTGCTTGAGCTGTAGTGCTTTAAGAGAATGTGTCTCCGTGTGTTCCTATGGGCCGTGGAACAAGAATGGAGAAACAATAACCTGATAGGGGTGCTTGAGATGTAGTTCTATTAGAAAATGTGGAAAATAGTGCTGGCAGGAAAAAAAATAAAGAAGAAAATTATGGAAATCTAAAGTTTAAATACGTCGGTGACATAAAATGAGAGGGGAAATTAGTTGTTTCTGAAGCTTATGGTTTATGGGAATATCAAGTTAAAAGAATTATTTTACGCAGAATTTCCTGGCAGCGTAATCGAAAATAGTGGTACGGATGTAGTTAAATGGAATTGCTCAAGACTATGGCCGGCATTGCTAACATAACTGTGATAGTCACAGCTGGTATCACTGTATGTATTGTCTCGGCAACACGTTTTTACTGTTTTGGTGGAGGAACTACGTTGCCGACAGGAAATATCACTAAATAAATTTGGTATTAACAAATTTGACGTCATTTTTTTAGGTAATAATAAGAAAACACAAAATAACATTTAATGTAAAAAATGTATTTTACAACAAAAGTTTAGAACTTAATCTAAGGGAAATACAGCTAAAGGACACAGGATGTTGGCACATTTTGTCGGTAGATATTTGTTTTAGTAATAAATGCTTAAACTTTACAGGAGAAGTTTTTTCTCCTGCTGTTTGTATTTTATTTTGTGAAACTGTAGTTCCTATAAAATATATTATCACAAAAACTCTCTTAAAATCTGTAAAACGACTGCTCGTTTTTAACTTGTTGAAGATTTCTCATAACTATAGAGAGGGATTTGGCTATTGGTTGATGAAGGATGCAAAGTTCTTGTTGGCCAAGTTATACGTTTTCAGCGCCTTGTTGACAGAAGGGGATACTGCGATGCCACCGGGCACTGCCCCAGACGGCCCCGCTACAGCCGTCGCTGAGGGGGAACTGAGCGCCATGCCTCCAGGACCGACCAGAGCGGTTCCAATGGGAGATGCTGCAGCGACTCCTCCAGGTCCGGCCAGCGCGATGGCACTAGGCTTTACTTGTGCTATGGTAGGTCCTACAACAAGGATGTATTTCCAGCTTTTAAAGGAGATTTGTTGAGGACGCGAGAAGGATAGTTGGAGGGGGGGGGTTAAGATTGAAGGGTACAGTATAATTATAAAATGTTGTTCTAGATAAATGCTTTAAAACATCGACACCTGTTTAACCATTTTATAATATTTAGTATAATATTTTAAAAAATTACAAATATATTTAAAAAAATTAAATATATGAAATTACTTTTTATGCTTGTTTTGGTTCTATTCAGAAATATAAAATAAAGCTATACATTTTTAAATGTCAAATAAAATTTAAGGAACATGTCAATGTTTCTAAGAGAAAACAATGAAACCAAACACAAGAATACAGTGTTTTTATTAAAATTTGACTAGTTTAAAACTTTATTACTTTTATATAAATTTATTAATTTGACTACACAGTGAAACAATGAAAATATTTAAGAAAATGTAATAACATTGTAAACTTTGAAAAGAAAACTATAAAAAAATGTAAAATAGTTGTTTAATCAAGATTCAATACTGGGAACTTTAATTTAAAATTTTAATGTATCTTATAACAAATGCAATGCTGTTTAAGGTTTCTTTATAAGTGCAATCAATTCTTTAAATTAATATTTAAGTTATGTTTCATAATTATTTAAGAAGTATTTTAAAGAAGACATTATTTTCTATTACAATTTAATTGTCTTAAACTAAAAATATTGTAGGCAAGGGTTTAGGGACAGCTGATCTTCAGGACTGTTGTCTTCTTTTCCCTAAACAAAAAAAAAAAAAATAATAATTAAAAAAAGTTATTGCAATGTTTTGATTAAGGTGATTTGACACAAATTAAAATATTATTGTTAGACGCTAGACATTCAACTTAGCACATTGTTACCAACTTAACAAAATGAATTTCTCTTTGTTTGTTTCATTGTTTGCATTAGACTAGAATTTATACCTATGGTAAAATTATTAGTGAATAAAAACCCTTTCCTCATAATTTAGATAATTGTTTGAGTTTTGTTTGTGTGTTTTTCACAGTTTATTCATTGGTTTTTACATTTTCTTAAATATGATAATTAACAAAGAAATGTAATTA
>JBAIZL010000035.1:6905000-6907500 GCA_036971475.1 Prosapia bicincta | reverse complement strand
GCAACATAACCTTTGCGTTAAAACAGCTGTTCTACAATTTAACCTATAACAAAATCATTTGTTTTATGAAATCATATGTTATCACTTATTTTTAGCCAAATGGAACGAAATAACTATATCGCATACCTTGCCCCTTTTGTGATATGTTTTTCTCCTTTAATTAAATTTAATTCATGAATTAATATTTTTTAAATGTATTAGCATAAAGTGTTATTTACAAAATTTTAAACAAATGTATTTGAACTTGAGTGGATGAATAAAAAGTTATTTAATAACGATTGAAAATTTGAACAAGATATAAATAAGACGAGTGTGAACTAATAGAAGTAATTGAAAATATCTTTTAATTTTCGCTATATTTTACTAAACTGTGTCACCAACTATAATTCTAATTGTATTATAGGAGAGGCATTGCAAGCGGGACTATTTACCAGTCTCTTCCTCCGCATCAACCTTCTCGGACTCGGAGTTCTCCGAAGATGCCTCGGCTTGCTGGGCATTGTCCTCGCTGGCGTCCTTACTGGCAGCCTCCACCACCACTGATGCAGAGTCGTCCACTTCTCTCTGGTTGGCTTGAGCGAGGAACTTCTGGTAAGAGAGAGCGGCGCGACCTGGGGCGTCTTGAGTCACGTCGAAATCGTATTCGGGCGCACTCTGAAGCCCATCGACACTCACATATAATTTCAAATGTATTATAACATGTATATACATAATATAATATGTGTAAAATGTACATAAAACTAGATACCACACTTATGTACAAAATAGCTGTTTTGGGGACATGTCTAACTGAAGTTTATTCACTTCTGAGTACGTTTTTACTGAGCTAATATTTAAAGTCTATCAAAATGTACATAAAACTAGATACCACACCTATGTACAAAATAGCTGTTTTGGGGACATGTCTGAAGTTTATTCACTTCTGAGTACGTTTTTACTGAGTTAATATTTAAAGTCTATCAAAATGTACAAGATTTTCTAAACAAAAGTAACTAAGATGTACTCTTGTTTATTTTTATTGAGTTATCTTCATAACAGCTGAGAGAACAAAAAATATTTGACAACCAACAAATTTATTTCCACTTAATGTTATGTTTCCATAAGGAAATTAAGAAAGAAAAATATTATGAAAGAATGAATATTCTTTGAAAGAAAATTTTGATTCAAATCTTTTTTATATAACCAGTAGAGTATAACTGCAATTTTATATTGATAAATGGCTTTTCCGTTCCGTTAGGTTCGCTGGAATATTACGCTTACTCTTAGATATTTTTCTGAAAGTCATATTTAGTTATTTTTTCGAATTATTGATGGTTTACCTTGCACGCTAAGGTCAAGTGTTAAACTTCTCTAACCATTTGCTCTAATAAATTAAAATAAAACGCATCTAAGATTAAATTGAAAATGGCTGCTTATTTTACAATAACAAATTATTTTAAGTACCTTTTAGAATATTTTTCGTGTTTACCCTTACTTATCAGCGTTAATATGAAATTGCAACTTTAATTTTGTTCTTGGAAACTTAAAATTTTATTACTTTTTGTATTTCTTTTATTTCGTTTAGTTTATCTACGCCTTCCTATGTTCATATCTGCAGCTGAAGTTTCTTTATATAGCATGTACTTTGTTTTTGAAGAACAGAAAAATTCAGGTTGCCGACATAAAGGACGTTATGGTAAACCTTAGATGGGAGAGTGCAAAACCCCAGACCCAATGCCTACTGAGCATGCTCTCTGGTGGCAGAATATAAAATAATCAAACTATTACTTATGCTAAGAGATTTGTCAACCTTGTGCTTTGAATAAGTAACAATATTACTTTAAATACACAACAAATATTTATATAAACAAGTAAATATAAAACCTTCATTTTATCCTCCTGTGGTATCCATAGTTAAATGTTTACATCTTCAGAAGATTCTGTTCCTTTAAGACTTTAAGAGGTCTCTAACATCTTCCGTTTAGAGTCGAGACTCTCTGAAGAGGTTCACTGCCTAAATGTCTATAGTTATGTGTGTTTATAATAATTAGGTAATTTTTGCCTTCACTTAATTTAAACCATATTTCAATATTCATAAACTAAAGGAATCTTCAAGAATTATCACCAACCAGTGGAAACAGCGCCATCTTTCTGTCTTATTGGAAGTTATCGTTTTACATCTAAGGCCAATAACTCTGCTGTAACGCTCTCCTTAAATAGCCTTGTCACTCGACAGGCTTCCACCGTGCTGCCGCAAGCGGGACAATGCCTTTACAGAAGCTTAATTATTTTATGTAACTATGGAAACGTGTGGAATAACTGTGGGACTTGCTTTTTTTAGAATTTAGACTTAATGAACTTTAAAGAGTCCTTATTTATTATTAAATTCCCTCTATCATCGCACTCTCTCCTGGTATTTGCTCTCCTCTGATACAATGAAGCACCACAAAAATAAAAGAACGGGAGTTTGAGAGAAACTCGTTTTAATTTTAAAACTTTTGGATATTTCTAAAGATTTACA
>JBAIZL010000035.1:6835000-6900000 GCA_036971475.1 Prosapia bicincta | reverse complement strand
TGTACATAAGGTTTAAATAAATGTTACTTGTGGTTTAGAGGTTTTATTTATTTAAAAATAAACATTACGACACAGTTGCTTCATACAGTAATATAATTTTATGCATTGATCTAACTTTACCAAATATCGCTTAAAGATGTATTATATGAAATAATAAGAAAAAAGTTCTTACCCAGAGTGAAGCATTACAAGAGGTGGATAGAATGACAAGTTATACACCACTATCAGCTTCTTATATTATAAAGGGAAAAAATGCAAATAAATAGTAACAAACAAACAATCATGGTTTAACATAGTTTATTGGATAAAGAGGGAAATGGAAAATTGTAAAGACATTCGCTTCATATTTTCCCACTTAATATTGTTATTGAGACATATGCATTTACATATTTATATTAGTGGTTTGTATAAAGTAAAACGTAACTAAAATCAAATGTTTCTTTGTTGACCTCAGAAAGAATAAACTTTAAAAGTTCTTTTTCTATATTACTTGTTTATAGTTGTAGATACTCATCCAAATAACATAACGTAAAAAGAAAAGAAAATATTTAAAACCTTTATATTTATTACAGAACCATTAGGCTATCTTATTTTGAATTTATCTTATAGACTTGGATGTTCTGACTAACGTAGCCACAAGTTTGTGTATCAGAAGCACAAGAATAAATATTTGCCAAAGACGTTTACTTTAAATAGACAAATACAAGAAATTTTAATTTAAAACGTAATATCCTAAAATGAAAAAATATAACATTTCTTTAAAAACACGCTTTGATTTCTAAATTATTTAAAAAGAATGATTCCAAAGTATCGATTCAAGGATAGCTGAAAAATTGTTCTTTCAGACCATAACACAATTATTCCTAATGCTTATTTTATAAAATCTACTTTTTAATTTTTACTATAATATTTATATGGTAAACTAATATATTATGATAATAAATTCAGTGCAAACTTTCAATTCACGAGGTGAAGAATCTGTTACAAGATTTGAGCTAACTTGGTCATAATTTTATGCTTTCGAAATTTAATATTAAGATAACATTTTTTCAGAAGGTGTAGCTATTGTAATTGGCAAAAATGGGTGAATTCTGTAAACATAGCGAATTGTGATCGTGAAATCGAAAAATGTTTCTATTTTGAAGGACGTCCTCTGTCCGTAAGCAGACATATATCCTGCACGAATTAAATAAAAGCATTAAAAAAAAGGCGGATTGGATACTTTTTTAATTCTTTCTATTAGCTCACACTCTTCTGATATATATATCTTGTAAAAATCTTCAATCGTCGATAAAATACCTTTTTATTCATCCAATCAAGTTCAAATAAATTTATTAACCTATAATGGATGACAATTGATGTGAATTTTCCAAATATTTATTCAATAAACAAATTTAAAAAATTTGGGAATTATATCGGATTCGAATCGAGTAGCGATTGTGTCCGAAGGCTAGCGCGCTTTGGCATTGCGCCAACTTTCCCATAGCTATTAGGCTTAAACTATTTCTCAAAGAAGTAAATGAAATTTCTTTTGGCCCCCATCTGGCTGTCGAAACCTCCTTAAACTGTTTTAGTTAGTTTAGGCTACAGCCTTAAACTGTTACCATGACTACAAAATATCATAAATAATGCTCTAGGATTAAAAATGAATGAAAAGAATAAACTAAGAAACAACCTGGATTAAAGTTATCGAACCTTTCTTCACAAACGGACAATGCGGAAGGAAAGCGAAAAGAAACTACAAGACAATCCCAGTGACGAAAAAAAGCGTATAAATACCAACAAACAATATTAATAGTCCAACACCATACATAGAAAAGAAATTAAAAAATTGCAAGGGAATTCGCTTTCTATTTTGCACACTTAATATTGTTATTCTGACATATGTATATACACATTTATATTAACTGTAATTATAAAATAAAAAAATAATAAAATAAAATTTTCTTTTATAATTTAATTAGGAATTTACTTTAAAATATTTTTTTACATTACTCATAATATACGCTGCAATAAATAGCAATGTAAGAACATCTTTAGTATTAAAGTATACGTTCAAACTTACGGAACCACATTATAAGCTCCTGCTACGGGATAATACAGCGGGTCCTGCAGGGGTGGCGGAGCGACGTACCTCTGCGGGTGTAGGGGAGGAGCGTACGGGAAGTCATACGTGTAGAGTTGCCTCTGGCTTCTGGAATTCTCTGTGGGAAGAGCGAGACAAGCTACAGCTCCCAGCAACGTGGCAAGGCACAGTATCTGCAACAAGTTTGTTAAGTTGGTAAACCTGTCCGATCGTTCTGTGGCAAATATTTTCCTACTACAATGATTTTAATAGCGACATTTTGTTTGCCATTATTATTTAAGTTTTCTAGGCACTTGTTAAAAACGTTTTATTCGACATTTAGTCAAATATTATACCTGACTGAATAAATACTTTTGGATTATGAAGATATATAAGCAAATATTAGAAGGCTCATAGTATAGACCACTTGACTGCTAACGTAAGATACATAGGTTCGATTCCAGGCAATACAAAGATTTTCCGTGTTTTCCCCGCAGGGCGATTTACTCCTGGAATTGAATGCCGAAGGTTAAACCTAAGATAGTCACAGTGTAGCTACTACGTTTCCATTTTTTGGATATTATACGTCCCAAAAAACTTCCAGTTTATCCTGATGATATCAAGGGAGACATTAATATTGTAAAAGAAAGTTATTGTTTAAAAAGAAATACCTCAGGTCATAATTTATAGTTTCCTACATATTTAACATTAACAAGAGCACAGTGGTACAATATATGACAATATTGGAAAACAACCCCAATACCAAAAAAAATAATAAAAAAAACAGATAATAGAAGTTACTTAAGATTAAACCCTTATGTACATTTCGATGACCATGTCATCATCATCATTAGAACAAAATAGAATCTAGCAAACAAGAAGTTACAAACTAGAGTGACCACTTTAGTAGGTCATTCTAATTTGTAACTTCTCATTTGCTCGATTGTATTGATGACATGGTCATCGAAATGTATACAAGGGTTTAATCTTTTTTAACTTGTTTTATCTGTTATTTTTTTGTGATATTGGGGTTGTTTCCAATATTTTTATTGTAATTAAAATCTCTTACAGTTTCCTCTACACAACTCACTAAAGAATCCATGCTGTCATTATCAGCTTTATAATTGAATGTAAATTGTTTATAAAAAATTCAAAGAAATACGATATTTCAATTTGATATTCTATATAAATCGATCAATAAGATAAAAAAACATAACACACCTGATTAAACTATGCATTTTACAATCATTCAATTATATAATCACGAAAAAGTATATTTATTTAATTAGCTAATTAGGCGTTTGGCAGCAGAGAAATATGTACCCAGTATCGAGTGTTCGCAAACCGGTAAGTCACAAATTATTCATGGTAAAACTTGAATCAAATTTAGTTTGGTTTGTAGTAAATATCTACGAAACATGTGAGAGGATCACAATTTTAATGAAGTTTCTTGATGTAATCATCTAGGTCAGTAGAGGGTTAGCTTCGTAAAAGGAACGAATGTTTTGAAACGCGTCAGCAAGTAAGCAATTTTGTATTCACTTAGTCAAGTATTTTTTTTTTTAAATTAGTACAATCTTAATGTTTTAATAATGTTGGCAAATTAGTTGATAAATGTAATAGAACACTGTTGTAGATTGCAAACAACGTTTTTTTTTATCTATTTGAAGTCTCTAAACAAATTTACGTCGATAAGTCATTAAACACAAAAACTATGAAGTTAACTCAAGTGTTGGTTGGTTTTACCGATGTCTGGATAAAATCACAAAGTATTTAGTTGATGTATTTGAATCGAGAGTGCAGCACTTGTCAGGTTTGATACAGGGCCTCTTGTGTATCACCGAATGTAAAAATATTTAATAAATTGTTTTAAGGGAACAAAGCCTTTAAGAGTCCGCCTTTGTACTAAACCTTCGTATTAGTTATTAAATTAAAGATTATTATTGAATCTGCATAAGAGTATTTGAAAGCATAAGTTGTAGCTCACTTGATGTCCAGTTAGAATAAATTGAATTAATAAGCTTTCTTTAAATATTTAACCACCTATAGGCGTTGCTGTAGGTATTATAAGGTCTTTAAGAATGTAATATAAAGTAAAAGAATCTCTTTGTAATATATACTGTAACTATACAGCTTTGAAGAGTGTTGCTGGTTTTCCCTTGAACAATGCAGTGAACTAGTGCGAAACACGTCTTAATCCAATGAATTTTAAAAAAATGTTAATGTTTTAATTATAAAGATATTGAGTCATGGAATAAAAAGGGAAACAAAGAAGTAAGGTTTCAAAACTAATAAAAACCGTAATAGTATCATAATGAGGTATATCTGAATCCTAAGAATTGAATCTTCTACATCTTCAGTAACTTTATTTCTGCTCAAGTATAATCATAAGAAATTTTGAACATTTTTTGTAGACTACATTATCGGTAACTTTGTGATTGAAAATACCATTTAAAATGGCCAAATTTATAATTTAGTATATTTTCATACTAGTGGTTTAAAAATAAATATTTCTTTTTTTTTATTTATTAGACGAAATTTAAATTCCATAAAATATGCATATTAAACGATACGCTTCTTCTTAAGGTAGTGACAAGCAAACAATTGGTCACTATGACCCTGTGACGTCAGAGTAACGGTGTTTTGATTGGAATAACAAATGGATGCAAACACAGCTCAGACCTTGACCTAATGAAGAGACAAATCTCTTGAAGGGAACTTGAAGAATCACCGCAATCCTAGGATAACAGCTCCGCCGTACAGTTATTCAATACGTCGAACAAGTCAAGTTGATTAGTTCATTACCCTACCTACTCTGCCGTTATTTGTAAACAATGCACAACGACGAAATAATTCTGAAGAGCTCCGTTGCCAAAGTTTACACAGCCTCCACTCGTGCGCATGCGCATATATATATATATCTGAATTTATCAACAAGAACGGACTTCATAATTTTTACTTTAAAATTAATGGGTATCCATACAACAGGTTTAAAGATTTTAGGAAGTTTACTTAGTAATTTGAGAGTCTTAGAATGAAGGCCAACTCATGTCAATATTTAATTGCACTCTGGCTGAGCAGGCGTGGCTTCAATGCTGACGACAAATTATTACGTAAGCACATGTTTCATTGTTTTATTTCTTAAATCTGTTTCCTATACAAAAGCAATTATTTGTATTTGTAGTTATATCTTGAAAACTCGTTGGATAATTCGTACTATACACTAAGGATAACAGCTTGAGTTTTCGAAACAAGTTTGAAAAGATCAAGTCTTTGTGTTTATTTCCAGTTCTGAATTTCGTGCTCTTTTACAAATATTATATTCCAATTTCTATACATCTAGTCGACACCCAATAAAAATATATGAATACATTAAAATATTTACAATTTTTAAATATTATTTTAATATCCATTGCTGTATAGGCTCGCTACAAACATATTTTGAAATTGAAACTAATGCTTTTTCTCCTATATTGATATTAGAAACATACTTTGAAAAAAAAATTGCCTTAAAGTGTGATTTAGTACCAACTAAAAAAATATAAACCATTAGAATCCTGACGTGTTTTAACCACATTCATGTCATCACGCCAGGTCAGACAATAAAGTGTAAGAACTGTAGTTGCATAACTGCGCCCATATCGTACTCAGACACAATCATTGCACAAATGTGAAAGCATCGCATCAGCCAGTGTTACGCATTATGCCCTAATAACGAAGCCTGTATGTAATTTTTGTTTACTCACTAAATTTCAAAACGACACATTTGCAATTACAACAGTTTCCTGCTCGCGTCCACATGTGGAGTAATTGCGCTGGAACGCTTTAAACATTGTTACATCGCCTACTCCCCTATTCCTCCTTGGACAGCTATGGGTTCGTAACTACACACCGCCTACTCCCCTGTTCCTCCTTGGACAGCTATGGGTTGGTAGCTACATACCGCCTACTCCCCTGTTCCTCCTTGGACAGCTATGGGTTGGTAGCTACACACCGCCTACTCCTCTATTCCTCCTTGGACAGCTATGGGTTGGTAGCTACACACCGCCTACTCCCCTATTCCTCCTTGGACAGCTACTGGTTGGTAGCTACACACCGCCTACTCCTCTATTCCTCCTTGGACAGCTATGGGTTGGTAGCTACACACCGCCTACTCCTCTATTCCTCCTTGGACAGCTATGGGTTGGTAGCTACACACCGCCTACTCCTCTATTCCTCCTTGGACAGCTATGGGTTGGTAGCTACACACCGTCTACTCCTCTATTCCTCCTTGGACAGCTATGGGTTGGTAGCTACACACCGCCTACTTCATTGTTCCTCCTTGGACAGCTATGGGTTCGTAACTACACACCGTCTACTCCCCTGTTCCTCCTTGGACAGCTATGGGTTGGTAGCTACATACCGCCTACTCCTCTGTTCCTCCTTGGACAGCTATGGGTTGGTAGCTACATACCGCCTACTCCTCTGTTCCTCCTTGGACAGCTATGGGTTGGTAGCTACATACCGCCTACTCCTCTGTTCCTCCTTGGACAGCTATGGGTTGGTAGCTACATACCGCCTACTTCATTGTTCCTCCTTGGACAGCTATGGGTTGGTAGCTACATACCGCCTACTCCCCTGTTCCTCCTTGGACAGCTATGGGTTGGTAGCTACATACCGCCTACTTCATTGTTCCTCCTTGGACAGCTATGGGTTCGTAACTACACACCGCCTACTCCCCTGTTCCTCCTTGGACAGCTATGGGTTGGTAGCTACATACCGCCTACTCCTCTGTTCCTCCTTGGGCAGCTACTGGTTAGTAGCTACACACCGCCTACTCCCCTGTTCCTCCTTGGACAGTTACTGGTTGGTAGCTACACACCGCCTACTCCTCTATTCCTCCTTGGATAGCTATAGGTTGGTAGCTACACACCGCCTACTCCATTGTTCCTCCTTGGACAGCTATGGGTTCGTAACTACACACCGCCTACTCCCCTGTTCCTCCTTGGACAGCTACTGGTTAGTAGCTACACACCGCCTATTCCCCTGTTCCTCCTTGGACAGCTACTGGTTGGTAGCTACACACAGCCTACTCCCCTGTTCCTCCTTGGACAGTTACTGGCTGGTAGCTACACACCGCCTACTCCTCTATTCCTCCTTGGATAGCTACTGGTGGGTAGCTACACACCGCCTACTCTTCTATTTCTGCTTGGACAGCTACTGGTTGGTAGCTACACACCGCCTACTCCCCTGTTCCTCCTTGGACAGCTATGGGTTAGTAACTACACACCGCCTACTCCCCTGTTCCTCCTTGGACAGCTACTGGTTGGTAGCTACACACCGCCTACTCTTCTGTTCCTCCTTGGACAGCTACTGGTTGGTATCTACACACCGCCTACTCCTCTATTCCTCCTTGGACAGCTACTGGTGGGTAGCTACACACCGCCTACTCCTCTATTTCTGCTTGGACAGCTACTGGTTGGTAGCTACACACCGCCTACTCCCCTGTTCCTCCTTGGACAGCTATGGGTTAGTAACTACACACCGGCTACTCCCCTGTTCCTCCTTGGACAGCAACTGGTTGGTAGCTACACACCGCCTACTCCTCTGTTCCTCTTTGGACAGCTACTGGTTGGTAGCTACACACCGCCTACTCCCCTATTCCTCCTTGGACAGCTATAGGTTGGTAACTACACACCGCCTACTCCCCTATTCCTTCTTGGACAACCAAGTGAATACTTTAAGGACACCTCATGTTCTACCCACAAAGTCTCCTAACAACCTCTTTAAAAATAACAACTTTGTGTGCCAGGAGTTAAATTAGTAGTCTTGTGATAATTTATGTAAATAAGCTGAACGTTTTTGAATGGGTTTTGGTGTAGTGTGTTTGCTGGTAATATTTCACAGTTTATTTTACATTATTTTTTATTTCTTGAGGTTTACCATAGACAATGGCTAAGGGTTTATCCACAGAGGATAGAGTAAGTGCGGTTTTAGGTTGCTAACATTTCTAAGGGGGTTTCATTCCTCTTTCCCTGCAGATGCCTGTGATATGGGGTGCAACACAGACCAGAAAGAATTGTGTTTGTTTATAAAAAGTAAGTGTCACATGTACTGATCCCAAACTCTAACTATGTGGGACTTTTTGACGACTGTTGGTACAGCGATCCCTTTTTAAAGAGATGATTGTCTTTTAAAGAGCATCATCAAAACTATTTCATTGCATTACTTAAAAAATTGATATGTTTAATATATTTCTTAAAATTAAACTTTTAGCTTCTGCAAAGTTCCTTTATTTATAATAATATACTCCTTTTATTTGAATTTTTACCATTAATTAAAAGTTTTCTCTACATGCATCGTTATTACTGATGTGAATAATGTTAAATGTCTGTCTTTTTCCGTGATTGTAAATATGTGTCCATACTAGGCGCATGTTTGGAGTCGTTCTAGTTTTAGTACCTTTTTGTTTAAATTTCAAAAGCAAATAATTATTCTGTATGTAACGTTATAATTTTATTTGTATGACTTTGTAGCCTACATAGTATGTATAAAATTGTGTTTCAACTCCTTGCTTGTTTGTTTTTAAATATTTTAGAACTGGTAAAAACAAGAGTCAGTTAAATAAATCATTACATTCTTATGAAAGGCTTTATTTTTACTTCCTTGTAACTCATAATCAAAGGATATCTTATACTACACAACTTTATTTGTAGATAGATACAATGTTTATAAAAATTTATGGTTAATAACAATGTAATGAACAAGTTCAATCAAATTACAACTTGTTTTCTAAAACCTTATTAAAATGGTTGCATGGTAATTTGTTTATTACAGAGTCAACTTTACATAGAAATACATTTTGTTAAAAATCATACAAGATAAAACATTTTCCCTCTAGTCAAAAGCATCATGAAGTAATTGTTTGTTTAATTAATGTGTAATTTTGCGTATACTTAGTAAGAGAATTTTATAACAAAATTAAAAATTTCAATTATTTTCGATGTTTTAATAATAACATTTTCTTAATCCTTATAAACAACGGGTTTCTTTGTAGTATTTTAACGTTTTGATACTCTTCTCTACTTTATTTCTCCCTTATAGAATTTAAAAATAATGGATTTTATTGTTAATCCGACCAGTATAATTGGTGAGTCTTTTTATAGACAATTATGATAGACTTGGGTTGTGTCAAGATTACGTTTTGGCATAGTTTTATGAAAATAATGGAATTAGACCTACACTTTTTCGACAAGGAATAAAATGGCGCGAAATAGAGTCAAAGACCGACCCGTCGAACGAGTTAGAAGAGCGACTTGGTTTTCCAAGAAGTTCTTAAACTCTTGGTGTACCCACTGGAGTGGAAAATCTCCTCCGTCTCTTTATCTCACTTCCCCTTTCTCCGAGAGTGAGAGAGACAGAGTGGGCTGGCTGGCAAATCCCGAAGATCAAAAAAGTACCTGGGTACCCTTGTCAAACCAAGGGGTGACTGGCTTACTGTCCTACACCCGGTATAGTGTTATAGAATAGCCCCACTTCATGAATGCTACCGTCCTGCTTTAATACCAGCACGATTTTAAAATCGTGTTATAAAATATAATCCAGTTCGGTTTCCTATAAAATTTCATATGGAATTATATATTTCTAGAATTATATAAAATATAATTGTTATACCTCGTTGAATACCATTGTATGATACAAAACCTAATGCTACTGCTAAAAGAGGCACTGGTATCAAATTTACAAGGGTGACTAATCCATGGGTCTGGAGGCGACGGCACGACTCAAGGACATTGTGTCATTGACCTTCTTCTCGGCCGCCAGAAGTCTCGCTTACACTGGCTATCCAGCCTATCATTACGTTTGCTTTAATCTAATGTACACATACAACAGCTGATTAGCCTCAATACACATAAGATTGTGGTAACCAGTTAGAGGCTGTTAGAGGCTACGATGTCAGTGTTGGAGCAGCTGGTTTACAATATAATGAGGTTTGGGTTTTTAAATAAAAATTTGTAATTTTCTATGCAATTGAAAAACGAAGGTAAACTTTTGTTTAAAATAAACTTAAACTCAATTTGTTGTTTTGCTTACATTATCTTTTTTCAATCGGTTTGAAAATGTGTTTACTTACTTAAATAATGATTCTTTAAAAAGGACATTGAAAAATAGAATACTGCAGTAGGCTACACTATATGGTTTTATTTTGATTTTAAAATAAGTAATAACTTGAGCAAAATTTTATTTAATAATAACTTTTAGCAATTGTGGTATAATTTTTAATTATAAATAAATAAAACTTCTTGAACCACACAAACATTTTATTAATGTCTTGATGTACATTTCGACTACAAAGCGATCAACTTTAGAGGAAATTACTACAAACCTAACTACATTCGTTCTGTTACATTTAACTACATGTGAATATTATCTATCAGTTAATAAAAATACTAGCCTAATTTCCATACATCTTACAGTATTTACTTCAGTATAATGTTAAACAATGGTAAATGTGTATTTTAATGTTTGAAGTGTGAACGTCTCTGATATATTTTAGTCTTTACTTACTTATCAGTTGTCAAATTAGTTTAACCAGTAGAACGTTGATAATAGATAAGAAATGAATTATTGGTAATTTAAAAAATACTATGCTTGTATATGCAATTGTATTTAACATTACATGTATTTAGGGCACAGATCAATTGATTTCCTTTATCAATTCTTTTTGTCAGTTATTTTTGTGTAATCAGTAAGCATCCAAATAAAACTACGTTTTTTTCAGGCTTACACTCTTGTCATCTAGTCCCACGATTGCTTCATATTTTTTTAAGAATGGTTTTTCTACATTGCATTAGTCAGGCCTGATTGTTAGTTTGAAAAGGACCCATTTTTATACTTAGGCTACAAAACTGTTTGTATTTAATATGCTGTTAAATTCAATATTAATGCCAATTAATATGCCTAACAAATAATGTGTGGAACTTGAAGAAACCTATAGAGAGCAATATACTAAAGCACGCCACTGCAGGTAGGAGATGTACTAAAACAGTGATACAAAACCGAAACTATATTGCGTTTGGTTGTGCTTTAAAGATGAAACATATTCATCTGTGGTATTAAATACTTATAATGACAGCAATTTATCAAGAAACCTATAGAGAGCAATACACTAAAGCACGCCACTGCAGGTAGGAGATGTACTAAAACAGTGATACAAAACCGAAACTATATTGCGTTTGGTTGTGCTTTAAAGATGAAACATATTCATCTGTGGTATTCAATACTTATAATGACAGCAATTTATCAAGAAACCTATAGAGAGCAATACACTAAAGCACGCCACTGCAGGTAGGAGATGTACTAAAACAGTGATACAAAACCGAAACTATATTGCGTTTGGTTGTGCTTTAAAGATGAAACATATTCATCTGTGGTATTCAATACTTATAATGACAGAAATTTATCAAGAAACCTATAGAGAGCAATACACTAAAGCACGCCACTGCAGGTAGGAGATGTACTAAAACAGTGATACAAAACCGAAACTATATTGCGTTTGGTTGTGCTTTAAAGATGAAACATATTCATCTGTGGTATTCAATACTTATAATGACAGCAATTTATCAAGAAACCTATAGAGAGCGATATACTAAAGCACGCCACTGCAGGTAGGAGATGTACTAAAACAGTGATACAAAACCGAAACTATATTGCGTTTGGTTGTGCTTTAAAGATGAAACATATTCATCTGTGGTATTAAATACTTATAATGACAGCAATTTATCAAGAAACCTATAGAGAGCAATATAGTAAAGCACGTCACTGCAGGTAAGAGATGTACTAAAACAGTGATACAAAACCGAAACTATATTGCGTTTGGTTGTGCTTTAAAGATGAAACATATTCATCTGTGGTATTCAATACTTATAATGACAGCAATTTATCAAGAAACCTATAGAGAGCAATACACTATAGCACGCCACTGCAGGTAGGAGATGTACTAAAACAGTGATACAAAACCGAAACTATATTGCATTTGGTTGTGCTTTAAAGATGAAACTTATTCATCTGTGATATTAAATACTTATAATGACAGCAATTTATCAAGAAACCTATAGAGAGCAATATACTAAAGCACGCCACTGCAGGTAGGAGATGTACTAAAACAGTGATACAAAACCGAAACTATATTGCATTTGGTTGTGCTTTAAAGATGAAACATATTCATCTGTGGTAATCAATACTTATAATGACAGCAATTTATCAAGAAACCTATAGAGAGCAATATACTAAAGCACGCCACTGCAGGTAGGAGATGTACTAAAACAGTGATACAAAACCGAAACTATATTGCATTTGGTTGTGCTTTAAAGATGAAACTTATTCATCTGTGGTATTAAATACTTATAATGACAGCAATTTATCAAGAAACCTATAGAGAGCAATATACTAAAGCACGCCACTGCAGGTAGGAGATGTACTAAAACAGTGATACAAAACCGAAACTATATTGCATTTGGTTGTGCTTTAAAGATGAAACATATTCATCTGTGGTATTAAATACTTATAATGACAGCAATTTATCAAGAAACCTATAGAGAGCAATACACTAAAGCACGCCACTGCAGGTAGGAGATGTACTAAAACAGTGATACAAGACCGAAACTATATTGCGTTTGGTTGTGCTTTAAAGATGAAACATATTCATCTGTGGTATTAAATACTTATAATGACAGCAATTTATCAAGAAACCTATAGAGAGCAATACACTAAAGCACGCCACTGCAGGTAGGAGATGTACTAAAACAGTGATACAAAACCGAAACTATATTGCGTTTGGTTGTGCTTTAAAGATGAAACATATTCATCTGTGGTATTAAATACTTATAATGACAGCAATTTATCAAGAAACCTATAGAGAGCAATACACTAAAGCACGCCACTGCAGGTAGGAGATGTACTAAAACAGTGATACAAAACCGAAACTATATTGCGTTTGGTTGTGCTTTAAAGATGAAACATATTCATCTGTGGTATTAAATACTTATAATGACAGCAATTTATCAAGAAACCTATAGAGAGCAATACACTAAAGCACGCCACTGCAGGTAGGAGATGTACTAAAACAGTGATACAAAACCGAAACTATATTGCGTTTGGTTGTGCTTTAAAGATGAAACATATTCATCTGTGGTATTAAATACTTATAATGACAGCAATTTATCAAGAAACCTATAGAGAGCAATACACTAAAGCACGCCACTGCAGGTAGGAGATGTACTAAAACAGTGATACAAAACCGAAACTATATTGCGTTTGGTTGTGCTTTAAAGATGAAACATATTCATCTGTGGTATTAAATACTTATAATGACAGCAATTTATCAAGAAACCTATAGAGAGCAATACACTAAAGCACGCCACTGCAGGTAGGAGATGTACTAAAACAGTGATACAAAACCGAAACTATATTGCGTTTGGTTGTGCTTTAAAGGTGAAACATATTCATCTGTGGTATTAAATACTTATAATGACAGCAATTTATCAAGAAACCTATAGAAAGCAATGTACTAAAGCACGCCACTGCAGGTAGGAGATGTACTAAAACAGTGATACAAAACCGAAACTATATTGCGTTTGGTTGTGCTTTAAAGGTGAAACATATTCATCTGTGGTATTAAATACTTATAATGACAGCAATTTATCAAGAAACCTATAGAGAGCAATACACTAAAGCACGCCACTGCAGGTAGGAGATGTACTAAAACAGTTATACAAAACCGAAACTATATTGCGTTTGGTTGTGCTTTAAAGATGAAACATATTCATCTGTAGTATTAAATACTTATAATGACAGCAATTTATCAAGAAACCTATAGAAAGCAATATACTAAAGCACGCCACTGCAGGTAGGAGATGTACTAAAACAGTTATACAAAACCGAAACTATATTGCGTTTGGTTGTGCTTTAAAGATGAAACATATTCATCTGTGGTATTAAATACTTATAATGACAGCAATTTATCAAGAAACCTATAGAGAACAATACACTAAATCACGCCACTGCAGGTAGGAGATGTACTAAAACAGTGATACAAAGCCGAAACTATATTGCATTTGGTTGTGCTTTAAAGATGAAACATATTCATCTGTAGTATTAAATACTTATAATGACAGCAATTTATCAAGAAACCTATAGAAAGCAATATACTAAAGCACGCCACTGCAGGTAGGAGATGTACTAAAACAGTGATACAAAACCGAAACTATATTGCGTTTGGTTGTGCTTTAAAGATGAAACATATTCATCTGAGGTATTAAATACTTATAATGACAGCAATTTATCAAGAAACCTATAGAGAGCAATATACTAAAGCACGCCACTGCAGGTAGGAGATGTACTAAAACAGTGATACAAAGCCGAAACTATATTGCATTTGGTTGTGCTTTAAAGATGAAACATATTCATCTGTAGTATTAAATACTTATAATGACAGCAACTTATCAAGAAACCTATAGAGAGCAATACACTAAAGCACGCCACTGCAGGTAGGAGATGTACTAAAACAGTGATACAAAACCGAAACTATATTGCGTTTGGTTGTGCTTTAAAGATGAAACATATTCATCTGAGGTATTAAATACTTATAATGACAGCAACTTATCAAGAAACCTATAGAGAGCAATATACTAAAGCACACCACTGCAGGTAGGAGATGTACTAAAACAGTGATACAAAACCGAAACTATATTGCGTTTGGTTGTGCTTTAAAGATGAAACATATTCATCTGAGGTATTAAATACTTATAATGACAGCAACTTATCAAGAAACCTATAGAGAGCAATACACTAAAGCACGCCACTGCAGGTAGGAGATGTACTAAAACAGTGATACAAAACCGAAACTATATTGCGTTTGGTTGTGCTTTAAAGATGAAACATATTCATCTGTGGTATTAAATACTTATAATGACAGCAATTTATCAAGAAACCTATAGAGAGCAATGTACTAAAGCACGCCACTGCAGGTAGGAGATGTACTAAAACAGTGATACAAAACCGAAACTATATTGCATTTGGTTGTGCTTTAAAGATGAAACATATTCATCTGTAGTATTAAATACTTATAATGACAGCAATTTATCAAGAAACCTATAGAGAGCAATACACTAAAGCACGCCACTGCAGGTAGGAGATGTACTAAAACAGTGATACAAAACCGAAACTATATTGCGTTTGGTTGTGCTTTAAAGATGAAACATATTCATCTGTGGTATTAAATACTTATAATGACAGCAATTTATCAAGAAACCTATAGAGAGCAATACACTAAAGCACGCCACTGCAGGTTGGAGAGGTTTTGACAGGAATTCAACGTATTAACATATATTTACACCTTTAGGTGACCTTGGTCTTTATTTTGAACGAGGAGCGCCCACGGCTTCCAAAGCTGATCAGAGGTCGTTGCCCTTTACTAGGAAAGCCCCTTTCAAAAACATACAAATAGCGCTAATAATTCAGTCTAAGTTAATGCTTCAGTGGGCGTGCTAATTCGACTCAAGTCCCACGCCAAGTTGCATAAACACACACACAGTTAAACTCTCGTGACATCGCACATGTGTTAATAAAGCGCGTTGCGACTTACTTTCTTAATGACTTAATTGCGTTGGAGCCCGGTACGTATTTACCAATCGCATGAAAGTATATACGATGAAAAGATTTGACAATTTCTTTTAATAATTCACACTCTTTATATATACTTTTTATTCATTCTCTCAAGTTCAAATACATTTTTTTTTTTAACTTGTAGTGGATGACACTTGATGTTATTACTATTTTTCCAAATATTATTTCATTACTTAAATATAATGAAATAATTTTAGTTTTATACGGAAGAAATCTTTTCAAAAAGGGGCAAGTTATGCAAAATAAATGATATCATATGATTTCATAAAACAGCTGATTTTATGTTATAGGTTATGTGTTAGAATGACTGTTTTAACGCATAGGTTATGTTACTTTATTTATATTAATTGTAATTAATTATTGAGTTTTTTTTATTACTTGTAACGAGTCAAAAATTACTATTTAATAAAAATCGTTTCTACAACTAATTTGTTGTCCTTTTCAAGTCATTACTAAACTTATTGGGTAAAGAAGGAACTTCGGCAATGGCCTTGTCAATCAATACTCACAGAAGGCAAATTGATACTTACTCTGGACATTTATAGAATTATTTACAGAGTTTTTAAGAATTTGTTTGTGAATTTGTTTTCTGCGAGTATTGACAGGTACATTGTCAATGTAATTTCTTTAAGCGATAATGGCATGAAAAGGCCAAACAGTGGTAGAAACGTCTCCTATTAAATACCCATCCTTGACTCGTCGAAACAATTATTTTACTCAACGCGTGTCTCCCAATCTCCTGCCTGACTGCTGTCCATTCGTGACGTGACAAATGTAAAAGCACTTATCTGTTCCACCTGTAGGTTTATTGAGATTGCCTTACCACCTGTAGGTTTATTGAGATTGCCTTACCACCTGTAGGTTTATTGAGATTGCCTTACCACCTGTAGGTTTATTGAGATTGCCTTACCACCTGTAGGTTTATTGAGATTGCCTTACCACCTGTAGGTTTATTGAGATTGCCTTACCACCTGTAGGTTTATTGAGATTGCCTTACCACCTGTAGGTCTATTGAGATTGCCTTACCACCTGTAGGTTTATTGAGATTGCCTTACCACCTGTAGGTTTATTGAGATTGCCTTACCACCTGTAGGTTTATTGAGATTGCCTTACCACCTGTAGGTTTATTGAGATTGCCTTACCACCTGTAGGTTTATTGAGATTGCCTTACCACCTGTAGGTTTATTGAGATTGCCTTACCACCTGTAGGTTTATTGAGATTGCCTTACCACCTGTAGGTTTATTGAGATTGCGTTATCACCTGTAGGTTTATTGAGATTGCCTTACCACCTGCAGTTTTATTGAGATTGCCTTACCACCTGTAGGTTTATTGAGATTGCCTTACCACCTGTAGGTTTATTGAGATTGCGTTATCACCTGTAGGTTTATTGAGATTGCCTTACCACCTGCAGTTTTATTGAGATTGCCTTACCACCTGTAGGTTTATTGAGATTGCCTTACCACCTGTAGGTTTATTGAGATTGCCTTACCACCTGCAGTTTTATTGAGATTGCCTTACCACCTGCAGGTTTATTGAGATTGCCTTACCACCTGCAGTTTTATTGAGATTGCCTTACCACCTGTAGGTTTATTGAGATTGCCTTACCACCTGCAGTTTTATTGAGATTGCCTTACCACCTGTAGGTTTATTGAGATTGCCTTACCACCTGCAGTTTTATTGAGATTGCCTTACCACCTGTAGGTTTATTGAGATTGCGTTATCACCTGTAGGTTTATTGAGATTGCCTTACCACCTGCAGTTTTATTGAGATTGCCTTACCACCTGTAGGTTTATTGAGATTGCCTTACCACCTGTAGGTTTATTGAGATTGCCTTACCACCTGCAGTTTTATTGAGATTGCCTTACCACCTGTAGGTTTATTGAGATTGCCTTACCACCTGTAGGTTTATTGAGATTGCCTTACCACCTGTAGGTTTATTGAGATTGCCTTACCACCTGTAGGTTTATTGAGATTGCCTTACCACCTGTAGGTTTATTGAGATTGCCTTACCACCTGTAGGTTTATTGAGATTGCCTTACCACCTGTAGGTTTATTGAGATTGCGTTATCACCTGTAGGTTTATTGAGATTGCCTTACCACCTGTAGGTTTATTGAGATTGCCTTACCACCTGTAGGTTTATTGAGATTGCCTTACCACCTGTAGGTTTATTGAGATTGCCTTACCACCTGTAGGTTTATTGAGATTGCCTTACCACCTGTAGGTTTATTGAGATTGCCTTACCACCTGTAGGTTTATTGAGATTGCCTTACCACCTGTAGGTTTATTGAGATTGCCTTACCACCTGTAGGTTTATTGAGATTGCCTTACCACCTGTAGGTTTATTGAGATTGCCTTACCACCTGTAGGTTTATTGAGATTGCCTTACCACCTGTAGGTTTATTGAGATTGCCTTACCACCTGTAGGTTTATTGAGATTGCCTTACCACCTGTAGGTTTATTGAGATTGCCTTACCACTTGTAGGTTTATTGAGATTGCCTTACCACCTGTAGGTTTATTGAGATTGCCTTACCACCTGTAGGTTTATTGAGATTGCATTACCACCTGTAGGTTTATTGAGATTGCATTACCACCTGTAGGTTTATTGAGATTGCCTTACCACCTGTAGGTTTATTGAGATTGCCTTACCACTTGTAGGTTTATTGAGATTGCCTTACCACTTGTAGGTTTATTGAGATTGCCTTACCACCTGTAGGTTTATTGAGATTGCCTTACCACCTGTAGGTTTATTGAGATTGCATTACCACCTGTAGGTTTATTGAGATTGCCTTACCACCTGTAGGTTTATTGAGATTGCCTTACCACCTGTAGGTTTATTGAGATTGCCTTACCACCTGTAGGTTTATTGAGATTGCCTTACCACCTGTAGGTTTATTGAGATTGCCTTACCACCTGTAGGTTTATTGAGATTGCCTTACCACCTGTAGGTTTATTGAGATTGCCTTACCACCTGTAGGTTTATTGAGATTGCCACCAGATACGTAAACCTTGACACTATAAACTGAAGAGGTGTAAAGGAAGTGAAAATATTAAAATATTAAAATATCCTCCAGTTCCCCATCGGATATATTTCTAAATATAATCCCTCATCGTCATATCGCATTGTTTTATCATTTACGATAAATTGGATTTTTAATTTAACTTTGGATAGTAAAAATATATGTTGAACTATAATTACTTTATTTCCTTAAACAACAAATAATTATTGTTTTATTATAATCATTACTATTTTACAAGTAAACTGTTGCGTCCTCCATTCATAACTAAAAATGTTTAAATAAAGGCAAATAAAGCGTTACGTATTAACAGTACGTACGTTAGTGATGGGCAACATAAACACGGTGTTAAAGTAACTGGTTTTTAGAAGATATTTCACATTTATACTTGAAGTACTGCCCTTCTAATATATAGAACAAGTGTGCTGTGTCTGGGTGATTATATGGCTAGCGCCTGTAAGTGGGGCTGGCGCAAGAAGGGTTGTGACCATCTGCTAATGGTCAGGATCATGGCGTTCCTCCGACGCCCTCTTCCCGCACCTACACCAAGGCGTGAAGATCGGCTTACCTGCCATGCCCGCGTGGCGTAAACAAGTGATAGTACCCCAACTGTAAACGTGGACGAGACTTCGACGACTAAGAAATTACAGAAAGCAATGTTCTCTATGAGGGTAGCAGGAGGTGCTGCAGGAGGTGCTGCAGGAAGTGCTGCAGGAGGTGCTGCAGGAAGTGCTGCAGGAGGTGCTGCAGGAGGGGCTGACCCATAGTTACATCCATCACGTCACTAAGTCACCGACCCCTTTCTTGCAAGACCCTTCAGTGACCAGATCGAAGGACGTTTTAAAAACCGTTCCATTAGAAAGGAAAAAGAAAGGTCGGGAATCAGAATCGCTCCTTCACACAAACGCATCACGGATCTGAAACAGTCCGACCGCTCTAGTCGGTTCAGCAGGGGAACCGGTTTTATATCTGGATAGCTCCTTGGCCTTGGGAATGTCAGTAGGGGATGGCTCCCAAATATAATAAATGTCAGTATGACAAGTTGTCCGCCAAGGATAAGCTTTAGCGGAAAGGTCAGTTGCTCAGCTTGATCTAATGGAAGTGCACAGTTTGCACTGCGTCAGAGGCTTCTATGTAAATCACGCACTCAAAGGCACACTATTAAAATAATGTTAACTTTAAAAATACAAATTAAAAAGAATTAATAATATATTAGAGAAATATTAAATAAAAGACACGATTTAATAAAACAATAAATTAATTTTGCTGAATGATTTCGACCATTTCAAAGGACGAAAACAATTCGTAAAATGAGACAAATATGCGAAACGGATTGATTATAGAAAACACTATACTTTTAAGTGCGTAATTTAAATTCAAGTTCAAAGAAACATATATATCGCTTAAATGTCGTTATGGACTTATAAATTATAAAAGATTTATAAACAACTACTATTTTTACTACCATGAATCACTTCAATAACGCTTAGGAACACATTGTTTTAATTTTTGAAATGTTATAATGTTTTATAAACACGAACGTCACATTTCTAGAAATCTAATTTCAATAAATATATTTCCTAATATTGTCAGCAACAAACTTCAGCAAACAGTGCGATGAATAAAAATTAACAAACCGTTTATAATCGGCAGAAAATGGAAATTTCAAATTTCAGCTACTTATTTTTGACAAATATTACTGAAATTTTGTCTCTCAGTCTTCTACAGTTATGTTAATTATAAGATATTTTAGTTTCCTTTTCTCAGAAATTAAAATGTCTCAATCATCGCAGCATATACTGAATGCCAATACTGTTTTTCTAACCGTGTACACTAAGTTTGATATTTGCTTAACAAAAACGTTTGTATTTTACAGAGGAAAGGTTTTCAGGCAAACATAGCACTTTTTCTAACGGGAAAACATATGAACGTTTCCGACAGATCGAAGATAAACGATTTGTCCCGAAGATATCCGAAAGCCAAACATAGCTCTGGCTAACGCTGTTAACTGAGTTTATCTTCATTTAGAGGCTATTTGGAAATAATTTTGAAAAACTATTCCTTATGTTTGATGTTGTTAAACTGTTATTTAACTTTCACTTTTATAAAACAGCTGTTTTTATTATTTTCAAGTAACTGTACACAAGCAATAAAATATGTTTGATGTTGTTAAACTGTTATTTTACTTGCACTTCTATAAAACAGCTGTTTTTAATATTTTCAAGTAATTGTACACAAGCAATAAAATATGTTTGATGTTGTTAAACTGTTATTTTACTTGCACTTCTATAAAACAGCTGTTTTTAATATTTTCAAGTAACTGTACACAAGCAATAAAATATGTTTGATGTTGTTAAACTGTTATTTTACTTGCACTTTTATAAAACAGCTGTTTTTATTATTTTCAAGTAACTGTACACAAGCAATAAAATGAACCGTATGAAATTAATCGTACTATATTTGTTTTCAAGTGAAAATTATTTTGCTTTAAAACAACGTAATTATAAACATTTTTAAAATATACCAATGAATTGAAAATTAAAAAATTATATATGTCATATAGGCCTACTGTAGTACTAAAGTTTTTAAACTTAAAATAAATTAACGTTTGATTTCTGTATTGCAAGAGTCTAGTGCCTTTTCACTAGGACGTTAAGTAGACAATAAATAACGAAGCAAAGTGAATTATTAAAGATTTTTATAAAACTATCTTACGTTGTGTTGTAGATTATTAGATTTATATCTTATGAGTTAAATTTATTCACAGTTTATTAAATTCATTATACAAGTTACATCATAAATTATAACTGTTTTCTTTCAAAACAACAAGTTCGTACAAATAAATATATTACTATGTAATTGGATTATCAATAAAATGTAATAAAATATTATAAATATTTATTAAACTATTTTTCAACATGGAATAAATATTACAATGAAAATATTGGAAAGAACCCCAATAACACGAAAAATAATCAAAAATAATAAATAAAACAAATTACTTAAGATTAAATCCTTATGTGCATTTCGATGACCATGTCATCATCATCAGAGGGTCTTATTACAAAATACAATCTAGCACACAAGAAGTTACAAACTACAAAAACTATATTGTACCACTGTGCTCTTGATATTGTGTATGGAATAAATATGATTAGATGTTCGTATTTGTTTACATTGCAACCATATCAGACTGTGCTCAAAGCACCTGTTTTTTTAATACTATATATTAATTTAATTAGTATCAATATTGAGTGTATATTATTAGCCAAAAACTTTTAATTTGGGTTTAATACTTGATAAACTTATATTATTTGTTTTTAAACATAAACAAGTTCGAATAATAATATATAAACACTTGCCTATAATAGTAACATAAGTGAATAAATAATAATAATTTGTCAGTTATGCCAGAGGAGTAAATAAAGTCATCAAATATTTTCTTTTGCTATAATTTATTTCATAGACGGCCTCATCATTAAAATCTTTTAAATACCCTTTAAAGCAATGCAACGCGACGTCAAGCAATTTATATCTACGTGTGTTTCTACCTTACGCAAAACTTGCACAACAGTTGATTGCCTCATAGATTAATCGAACACATCAATCATATTCTAACCAAGTAGATCAACATTAACGGTCACTGTAACAAGAGGGTAATTATTGGCAAAAGGTCAGCATGAGTTGCGATTGCTGCCGTGACAAGTCGTCAGCTGATTTTTAGGTTGACACAGTGGAAACAGCTGATTGCATATCCCGTCGTCTCGATAATGATATAAAATTATAACCTCAACTTGCCTTCCTCTCTCCGTTACTACCTGCGGGCACCACCTCCTTGCTACACAGAGTAGCTGCCGACAACGTAATATAGGAAGACGCATCCTTGAATTGTTGTTTTATTCTGTGGCTGTATAGTATCGCTAAGAACAGAAGGCGAATATTTCCTTAAGGGCAAACTCATATTTTAGTTCAGAAACTTGTGCTGCCTCGACAAACAAATCATTGAGATAAAGCTGCGTTTGGAGCACAGAGGGGCCAAAGGGCGCTGCTTAACTTGTTTCTGCATTAAATGACGAGAAATGTTTTAAAGGTACTGGGAGGTTGGCGACACTTTACCTCTTTTCTTAACTAACAATCTAGAAAATTATTCTCTCCGAACAGTGATTAAAACATAAACCTTAAAATAACGCCGATGGTGAGTTTGTTTATGTTTCGCTGTTAAACATTCCTGTACAGAATTCTTTACATGAGACAGCTGTGAATTGCGGTCTTGTATATTCATGATCTGAAGAGTAACAAGTACAAAATCTACCTGTGTGTGTGTGTGTGTGTGTGTGTGTGTGTGTGTGTGTGTGTGTATTTATGTGTGTGTGTGTGTGTGTGTGTGTGTATGTGTGTGTGTATGTGTGTGTGGGGGGGAGGGGGTGTATGTGTGTGTGGGTGTGGGTGTGATGTGTTGTGTGTGTGTGGGGGGGATGGGGGTGTATGTGTACTGTGTGTGTGTGGGGGGGTGTATGTGTGTGTATGGGGGGGGGAGGAGGGGTGTGTGTGTGTGTGTGTGTGTGTGTGTGTGTGTGAGTGTGTGTGTGTGTGTGTGTGTATGTGTGTGTGTATGTGTGTGTGTATGTGTGTGTGGGGGGGAGGGGGTGTATGTGTACTGTGGGTGTGTGTGTGATGTGTTGTGTGTGTGGGGGGGGATGGGGGTGTATGTGTACTGTGTGTGTGTGGGGGGGTGTATGTGTGTGTGGGGGGGGAGGAGGGGTGTGTGTGTGTGTGTGTGTGTGTGGTGTGTGTGTGTGTGAGTGTGTGTGTGTGTGTATGTGTGTGTGTATGTGTGTGTGGGGGGGAGGGGGTGTATGTGTACTGTGTGTGTGTGTGTGTGTGTGTGTGTATATGTGTGTGTGTATGTGTATATGTGTGTGTGTGGGGGGGGGGAGGGGGTGTATGTGTACTGTGGGTGTGTGTGTGATGTGTTGTGTGTGTGTGGGGGGGGATGGGGGTGTATGTGTACTGTGTGTGGGGGGGGTGTATGTGTGTGTGTGTGTGGGGGAGGAGGGGTGTGTGTGTGTGTGTGTGAGTGTGTGTGTGTGTGAGTGTGTGTGTGTGTGTGTGTGTGTGTGTGTGTGTGTGTGTGTGTGTGTGTGTATATGTGTGTGTGTATGTGTATATGTGTGTGTGTGGGGGGGGAGGGGGTGTATGTGTACTGTGGGTGTGTGTGTGATGTGTTGTGTGTGTGTGGAGGGGATGGGGTGTATGTGTACTGTGTGTGGGGGGGGTGTATGTGTGTGTGTGTGTGGGGGAGGAGGGGTGTGTGTGTGTGTGTGTGTGTGTGTGTGTGTGTGTGAGTGTGTGTGTGTGTGTGAGTGTGTGTGTGTGTGTGTGTGTGTGTGTGTGTGTGTGTGTGTGAGTGTGTGTGTGTGTGTGGGGGGGGGTGTATGTGTGGTGTGTGTGTGTGTGTGTGTGTGTGTGTAATAGGTGTACAGACGAGGTGTGCAGTTTTTAACTAAACCATTTCGCTTCAGTGATGCGCCATTATGGCCAGAACAAAAGTCAAACAATCGCCAGATTGTTAATAAGATTTTTGCTACAATGTATGTTTTGAGAGTGTAATCCACAACTCACCAGTTCGTGGACCCTTGTTTTCTTCTGCGATGGGAATTTTGGGGCTATGAAGATTAAAAAAAAAAATAGACCGTCATTTACCCCAGAGGAGTTATAATGAAATGTAGTGAAATTATTTTCTTTAATGTTTATGAAGTAATAATAAAAAATATTCAATGTGGGTGACCACAATCTTACGAAAAACCACAGCAACTCTGATAAAACGTTGGAGAAAACATTCCAAAACAAACCAAAAAGAACTATTAATATATCAAGTTTTAAACAGTTTTCTTACATAAAAGTGAACCTTCGGAAAAGTGGTTGGAAGGCCAAACGTTGATGAGTTCATTTGATCAGCATTTAGTCTGCTGGAATTAAATGCTGCCACAATCCACCTTCTCAAATGCATATGCTATAGGAAAAGTGTCTTTACAAAAACATCACTACGCCTGGTAATAAAACCTGGGCATATAAATTAAAATTTATTATCCATATCAATGAAGCAAGTTTAAAACGCAAATAATTTGTGCCATTACGCTGTTGTTTTATTTCTACTAATATTCCATACATGCCAAACTACTCTAATCCATTTCCAAAATATTGTTTTTATTTTGCTTTACCATACAAATATTTTGTTTCACACTTTTTTATTAATAAAAATAAAATAAATAGCCTTTTTGATCTTTATCCGAGTCTTTACCATTCGGTCTTGGATCTTACCATTCGGTCTTGGATTTTATCTTTCGGTCCTACCAAGTTGTCTTATAACACCTTGAAGTGGCCCCACTACTCATGCCAAATATGTCTCTTCCAGTGTTTATGTAGATGATTAGAATGAGCCAAGTATTTAGTAGTACCTCTATGGACACGGCCTTGTTTTTAACGCAAGTACTAACACAATTGTATTAACATTTCTACAAACATACGCATGGTCAATACAATTGTATTAACATTTCTAAAAACATATGCGTGGCCAATTAAGACCAAAGTGAGTCGCCAGATTTTGATTTATTTTTTCAAAAATATTAAAAACTTAGTAGTAATAATAACTTATGGTATGCCAATAAAAATACAAATAAACAAATAACCCACGTTTTTTGCCACCTCAGTGAAATATATTAGAAGCGGTTAAAAAAAAAATTATTTATTATTTTTTTTAAAGAAAAGCACAGCATAAAGTGTTCTTAGAACCAAAATTTTTATTATCAACATTTTATGCATAGGATTTATTGATTATCATTAAATTCTTTTTTCGCATTTATCTGTGCCGTTGATCACAACTTAAGATTTTCCACCACATCCATCATCTCCTCAGATGAAATAAAGTGTTAATTGAATAAGAAAATGCCAGCCACTTTGGTGTGTAACAGCATGAAACCCTCACTTAACCTTTTATTGTGGTTAAACGTGCCGAGCCAAGTTTGGAGTAACGTAACCAAGTAAAGTGGTCCGACATATTTCCTCAAAGAACTTCTTGTGGCTGTCTTTGGTCCCGCTGTGTTGCGTCACTTGACATGAAGACCCGCCAGCCTCGTACCGCGTACCTTTGGCAACCGTACGAGGCTTTGGCTACCACAGGTAGCTTTCTACGCGTAATTGTAAGAGCAAGACGTGGTACTCCACGGCTTGCATGAAACAATAATATAATGTTTTCTTAAACTTTAGAGAAAAAACCTTTCCACATTCACCCCACAAACTTTGGTCTCTTTGTATAAAAATACTTAAAGTTTATGCGTGCAGTGGCAAATCCTTAAATGTTCTCATCCTTTAAAATCCCTCAAACGTCGTTTGTAAGAAAGTCCCCGGGAACGTAAGTATGTAGGTATCATGCGACAAACCAACACGCTCCTCTGGCCGATACAACATTACGAGTATTTTAAAGGCTTATTAAAATATAGGCTCGTCATTGATTTGTTATTTATAATCTCTAAACTCAAATAAATATTTTAATGATAAATTTATAATGGATATTAAACGAGAGGTTATTAATTTAATGAAATTGTTATATTAAATTGATGTTTAAAATCTGTTCGAATCGCAATTTATATTTGGATAATTGTGTATTTAGTTTTGTCACTATTTTGGATTAAACTGTCGTGAGTTTGTAACAAACGCCCTCAAACCGCAATCATGCTTTTACTGGCAATGCAACCATCCTCAGAACAACAAATACTTAATTCATTATTGCTTTTATTGTCAAAAGACAAAATCATCAATAATTTAAAAGTCGGTACATCACTTATAAGAAAACCGTTTCAAATTAATTTATATAAATTTAAATATGAAATATATTTAAATCAAAAATAAATTCAAATTTCTTATTTTGTTAATTTTCCAGTGTAAACGTTTGTAATATATACAGTATTGACGTAATATACACCGTATTGACACAACACATACCGTAATACCATATTGACATAATACTATCGTATTGACATATCCTAAGATATTGACATAGCACATACCGTATTGGCATTACATATACTGTATTGACGCAACACATACCATATTGACATAATGCATACTGTATTGACATAACACATAGGATATTGACATATCACATACCGTATTGACTTATATACCGTACCGACAGTTCAAATGCAATTCGTGTAAAGAATTGAAGAATTTTTTTATTAATTTTTCAAGTTCTAAATCTTTATAGATTCTACATAAATATGTTTAATTCAAACTGGACTTATCGTAATAGCGAAATGTGAGTCCCCCTGAACGCCAGGTAGTCTCACTCACACAAAGGCAGACGATTAGGACGGGCCGTATTTCTTCCGTCGCTCTGTCACCTAGAGGTGACAGGTTTCTTGATCAAACTCTTACTTAAAAAAACTTACTTTTAAGTAAAAAAATTTACTTAAAAATGAAATAATAATTACTAATTAATACATAAAGGTTTTCTAGGAATTCCATAATTAGTTACGACCCGTGTAGAATAGTGTGCGATTTAAATTTTAAATAACTTTTCGTGCCATAAAAACGCACTGTTGAGTTGGATTCGTTTTTAATTTAATAAATTATATATGAGTAGTTACGATCTAGATAAATATAGTTAACAAAAGGAAATTTTAATTTTAAATCCATTCTTACAAAATAATTGTAATTTAAATTTGTAAACAAAGTCAGTGGTGCGAAAGCGCTGTATAATTTCATTGTAGGTTTAGCAGCGTAGAGCTCTTAACCCTACTTCCTTGTCAGCCTGACCCGAACTCAGCAAGTGGTAGCTGAAGCCCATTGTTTTGTCGTAACAAAGCCTTGCCCTAATGAGGCCCCCACTGAGGACGAGTCTGAGGTCTTGGATAGGATAGGTTCTGTTGAGCCAGTCACGTGACAACTCGGAGGGATTCGCTTTCAAATAGGACATCTTCAACAGAAATCTTGTACACACACACACACACACACACACACACACACACACACACATATATATATATATATATATATATATATATATATATCACTTATGTACTTAAACAAGAATCTTACTTGGTATTTATGCGAGCTAACTTTCAATGGCTGGCTGTGCCGTCATCCTCGGGCATACTGAACAGGGTTGTTGTACTTGCCAGCCATTGAAAGTTAGCTCGCATAAATACCAAGTAAGATTCTTGTTTAAGTACATAAGTGAAAGTGATAAGTGTATACAAGAAAACAGTATTGCATAACTACAAATATATATATATATATATATATATATATATATATATATATATATATATCGCAATATGTATTCTTGTGTATTAATAAAGAACATAAGTCAAAATACAAATACAAGAATTATAATTGCATTTACAATTCAAAGCTTTTCGTTGGCTAACAGTACCAACATCATCAGGAATATTAAACAATTCTGTATATATATATATATATATATATATATATATATATATAGAGAGAGAGAGAGAGAGAGAGAGAGAGAGAGAGAGAGAGAGAGAAAGAGACCGAAGCCGAGAAGAGACATAAAGAGTGGTCATTTCTAAGTACAGTTTATTTAAAAAGCAATTGAAAGTGTAAAAAGAAGAAGAAAACAACACATTTTGAAAGCCCTAGTTACGTTTAGAAGAATATCATGTGTAGGCCGTAGATTAAACCAACTCGTTCAGAGATCCTCTTACAGAATTCATATTATATTAAAAACCTGGTATCGAAGAATAACTTTGGGTTGCGCTCGACTAAGAATATGTATAGCTTTCATTATAAACACACACAGTACTGTGACAGGGCGGTACCGGTTCCATTGAGGATATGTGGTGTGGATGTAAAAGTAGAGCGAGACATAATCGTTACAAGGAAAAAATGTATTGAGTAATCGTTTAGAAAAGTTGTCGGGGCGTTGAATCTGGGTTTTCCCACATTGAAACTAGAAATAGAGTTTAAAGTAACAGATCAAACAGGTCAAAATATTATTCCAACCTGTGCTTTTATTGCAAGCTGTATGGAAAAGTATAAACTAGCATTGAAAACGTTACTTTAAAGAAACGAGATAAATTTGCCTATGTAATTTAATTTCCCTGTTTTTAATTTACAATCCCTCCTCATTATTAATATAACATCTTTGTTTGAAATACAGCACTACATCTAATTTAAAAACTATATGCTTACATAGACGGAATAGAAATGTGTAACTAATGTTATTACAATATATATATATATATATATATATATATATATATATATATATATAACAAAATATGTATTTTTGTGTAACAATAAAAAAAACAAGAGAAATACAAATATAATCCTAATTTATTGAATACATACACTAATCAATGTATGTAATATTAAGGCAGCAAATTACTAACTTTGACAACATTGTAATGGACTTAGCAACATTGTTGGATCTAGCTAAATCTTTTATGCTTGTTTTTCTTTATTATTCCTGAAGATGTTGGTACTGTTTGCCAACGAAAAGCTTTGAATTGTATATTTCAAAAGATTCTTTTTGTATTTGTATTTTTCTTGTTTTTTACATATGTATATATATATATATATATATATATATATATATATATACATTAAAAAAAAGTTTGTATGTATATGTATGTATGTATATATATATATATATATATATATATATATATAGAGTGCGTGCGTGTGTGTGTGTGTGCGTGCGTGTGAGTGAGTGAGTGACTGTGTGTGTGTGTGTGTGTGTGTGTGTGTGTGAGTGTGTGTGTGTGTGTGTGTGTGTTTGTGTGTGTGTGTGTGTGTGTGTTTGTGTGTGTGTGTGTTTTTTTTGTTGTGTGTGTGTGTGTGTTTGTTTGTTTGTGTTTGTGTGTGTATGTGTGTATCTTCTTTTGAAATATTTCATTATCTTTATATTTGAAAGTCTTTATTGATCTCTTTATTTTGTTATTATTTACTGCAATAATGTAATGACAGCTACATTTCTATACTTACTTCGACAATAATATATAAAATAAAATATGTATTCATGTTTTTTAAAACTTCAAGTGTGTCCTACATTAGCTTTATAACAAACTTCATGAAAAATATTCGCATAATAAATGTCAAAGTATACAGAGGCAGAAGCTAAATTTGCCAAAGACTCTAAGGTTTTTATATTTTCAAGAGTCGGAAAACTATATTTACATTATATCACTAGATATGACGCACATAATTATTATAATGACTATTTTATTTATCAAAGTAAACAAAATAACAATGATAACAACTCAAAATACAAATACATAGTTGCAAGCTGGTTAACTTAAGAGTTAGTGCAAACATTATTATGAAATTAAATAGATATTGTTATTTAAAAATTTTGTAACAACATTTTGTTTTTAAATTGTTCTATATTTCAAGTGTCGAGATAAAAGTTTTCTTTACAATAATATTTTTTAACAAACATTATTGACTATTTCACTAGAAAACAAATTTTACTAACAGTAGACTACTCTTAAGTTTCTGTGTTCTATTGCAAATCGGTTTAAAATAACTTAATTCCTTGTTAAATTTAAATATTCTATAAATAGAAAAGTTTACAATGGTGGAAATACATTTTTTAAATGTATTATAATTAATATATTTGAATAAATAAACTGAAGGCAAAATTGCAGAAACTCAAATGTTTGTAGCTTTAATGGATATGAAGATTGGCTTAACGCTTACTGACTGACCTGATGAGCCATGATGGGATGTGAGTCGAGCAGGCAGGCAGCGCACTGTGGAATGGCGACCTCCCGCTCTAGCAAGTGGTTTATAAGACACAGCTCGATGCAACAATGCAGTGGCTAAAGGATGGCTCGGGTCATTGAAGGCCGATCTTACATTGATGGCACGCCACGCCATGCGTTTGCATTCTTGGAACGTTGGCTTCATGTAAACTTTGGAAACCCTTAACGTTAGTAAAAACCTTAAATGTGCAGAAAATATTTTATTATGACATTATATATTTTGTCGGTTTTGAATGTAGTATAGTACATTATTGTCACTTAACTTTTCTCAAAAATCCATTAAAAATTATTTTAAAACTATTTTAAAAACTAGCTAATCTAAAACACTTTAAAACAATTAATTCGATTTCACTCCCTAAAACATTTACATCTCAAAGTCGCAAAATTTATTCAAACCTACATTATCAAATCAAACGTTGACTAACGAATTATGAAATTTAAAACCCAATTCAATCGGTATTTTTAAATACATGGATCGTAGTTTCATCGTAGGCATTTGGTTATAAAAAATTAAATTGAATACAGTTTCTCCTAAAATGAAACAAAAGTGAAAAATAAGTCTTGAAAGTTTGTACCCATAATTTAGTAGTATTCATAATATTCAGTGTCAGAACAAATGTTGTAGGAAAATTCTTTCCTGTCCAACAAAAAAATCGTAAAATAACTTGTGTGTGTGTGTGTGTGTGCGTGCGTGCGTGCGTGTGTGTGTGTGGATAATTGTTTAGGGCAACTTTTACATTCACAGGTAACGAATTGAAAAAATTACAAAATTATTTAAAGAGACAACTATACTAACTACTTAGGAAACTGATAATAAAATTTAAAATATCATAAACATTAGTTAAAACAATATGCACGAAAGAAATTAATTATTCTGTATAATATAAATTTTCAATATTGTAATCACTTATATGTAGGACAAACAAGGGAGAAATTAAAGAAAGATATAAAGAACCTGAAATACAAATCAGATTTGGCTACACATTGTATCAATAGAGGAAACAGATTTCCTCGTAAATATGAACTTATTTGAGAAATAAACAAAAATTATAAATGAGAAAGTCATGAGAAATGAAGAAATTGAGAAATTTATAAACATAAAGTTGAGGACATATAAATTTATAAAAAATCCAGTGAAATCAAAACACCAAACTATTTACAAGTTCATTGATGTAATAGGAAAATTTACAAGATAGTATAAATACCAACAAACATACGGTTGAACAGTAGTATTTCTGAATAGTGTACATGTGCATATCTGTATATTGTACATGTGTATATCTGTATATTGTACATGTGTATATCTGTATATTGTACATGTGTATATCTGTATATTGTACATGTGTATATCTGTATATTGTACATGTGCATATCTGTATATTGTACATGTGTATATCTGTATATTGTACATGTGTATATCTGTATATTGTACATGTGTATATCTGTATATTGTACATGTGTATATCTGTATATTGTACATGTGTATATCTGTATATTGTACATGTGTATATCTGTATATTGTACATGTGTATATCTGTATATTGTACATGTGTATATCTGTATATTGTACATGTGTATATCTGTATATTGTACATGTGTATATCTGTATATTGTACATGTGTATATCTGTATATTGTACATGTGTATATCTGTATATTGTACATGTGTATATCTGTATATTGTGCATGTGTATGTCTGTATATTGTACATGTGTATATCTGTATATTGTACATGTGTATATCTGTATATTGTACATGTGTATATCTGTATATTGTACACGTGTATATCTGTATATTGTACATGCGTATATCTGTATATTGTACATGTGTATATCTGTATATTGTACATGCGTATATCTGTATATTGTACACGTGTATTTCTGTATATTGTACATGCGTATATCTGTATATTGTACACGTGTATATCTGTATATTGTACATGTGTATATCTGTATATTGTACATGTGTATTTCTGTATATTGTACATGCGTATATCTGTATATTGTACATGTGTATATCTGTATATTGTACATGCGTATATCTGTATATTGTACACGTGTATTTCTGTATATTGTACATGCGTATATCTGTATATTGTACATGTGTATGTCTGTATATTGTACATGCGTATATCTGTATATTGTACACGTATATTTCTGTATATTGTACATGTGTATATCTGTATATTGTACATGTGTATATCTGTATATTGTACATGCGTATATCTGTATATTGTACACGTGTATTTCTGTATATTGTACATGCGTATATCTGTATATTGTACATGTGTATGTCTGTATATTGTACATGCGTATATCTGTATATTGTACACGTGTATTTCTGTATATTGTACATGTGTATATCTGTATATTGTACATGTGTATATCTGTATATTGCACATGTGTATATCTGTATATTGTACACGTGTATATCTGTATATTGTACACGTGTATATCTGTATATTGTACATGTGTATATCTGTATATTGTACATGTGTATTTCTGTATATTGTACATGCGTATATCTGTATATTGTACATGTGTATATCTGTATATTGTACATGCGTATATCTGTATATTGTACACGTGTATTTCTGTATATTGTACATGCGTATATCTATATATTGTACATGTGTATGTCTGTATATTGTACATGCGTATATCTGTATATTGTACACGTGTATTTCTGTATATTGTACATGTGTATATCTGTATATTGTACATGTGTATATCTGTATATTGTACATGTGTATTTCTGTATATTGTACATGCGTATATCTGTATATTGTACATGTGTATATCTGTATATTGTACATGCGTATATCTGTATATTGTACACGTGTATTTCTGTATATTGTACATGTGTATATCTGTATATTGTACATGTGTATGTCTGTATATTGTACATGTGTATATCTGTATATTGTACATGTGTATGTCTGTATATTGTACATGTGTATATCTGTATATTGTACATGTGTATATCTGTATATTGTACATGTGTATATCTGTATATTGTACACGTGTATATCTGTATATTGTACACGTGTATATCTGTATATTGTACATGTGTATATCTGTATATTGTACATGTGTATTTCTGTATATTGTACATGCGTATATCTGTATATTGTACATGTGTATATCTGTATATTGTACATGCGTATATCTGTATATTGTACACGTGTATTTCTGTATATTGTACATGTGTATATCTGTATATTGTACATGTGTATATCTGTATATTGTACATGTGTATATCTGTATATTGTACATGTGTATATCTGTATATTGTACATGTGTATATCTGTATATTGTGCATGTGTATATCTGTATATTGTACATGTGTATATCTGTATGTTGTGCATGTGTATATCTGTATATTGTACATGTGTATATCTGTATATTGTACATGTGTATATCTGTATATTGTACATGTGTATATCTGTATATTGTACATGTGTATATCTGTATATTGTACACGTGTATATCTGTATATTGTACACGTGTATATCTGTATATTGTACATGTGTATATCTGTATATTGTACATGTGTATTTCTGTATATTGTACATGCGTATATCTGTATATTGTACATGTGTATATCTGTATATTGTACATGCGTATATCTGTATATTGTACACGTGTATTTCTGTATATTGTACATGCGTATATCTGTATATTGTACATGTGTATATCTGTATATTGTACATGTGTATATCTGTATATTGTACACGTGTATTTCTGTATATTGTACACGTGTATATCTGTATATTGTGCATGTGTATATCTGTATATTGTACACGTGTATATCTGTATATTGTGCATGTGTATATCTGTATATTGTGCATGTGTATATCTGTATATTGTACACGTGTATATCTGTATATTGTGCATGTGTATATCTGTATATTGTACATGTGTATATCTGTATATTGTGCATGTGTATATCTGTATATTGTACATGTGTATATCTGTATATTGTACATGTGTATATCTGTATATTGTACATGTGTATATCTGTATATTGTACATGCGTATATCTGTATATTGTACATGTGTATATCTGTATATTGTACATGTGTATTTCTGTATATTGTACATGTGTATATCTGTATATTGTACATGTGTATTTCTGTATATTGTACATGTGTATATCTGTATATTGTACATGTGTATATCTGTATATTGTGCATGTGTATATCTGTATATTGTACATGTGTATATCTGTATATTGTACATGTGTATATCTGTATATTGTACATGTGTATATCTGTATATTGTACATGTGTATATCTGTATATTGTACATGTGTATATCTGTATATTGTACATGTGTATATCTGTATATTGTACATGTGTATATCTGTATATTGTACATGTGTATATCTGTATACTGTACATGTGTATATCTGTATATTGTACATGTGTATATCTGTATATTGTACATGTGTATATCTGATTTAGTATTTGTACAAATTTCGTTATATCACAGTTTTTCTGAATATAATAGTATTGATTTTATTGGCGAAATGTTTTGAAAAAAATATAAATTTAAAACATTTTTATTATTTTAAATATGTTTATTCATTTACTATAAAGTAAGAAAACGTATGAATATATTTAATTATTAAATAAATATATAAATATGTATTATTATTATAATTATTACATATACATACATGCATATATATATATATATATATATATATATATATATATATATTAAATATGGTGATATGTTTTCTTGTAATATAGTTAATAAAGTATAAACATTTCAAAAAAACAAGAATACTTTTAATGCATATATTATTCTGAATATATAGAATAATATATGCATTAAAAGTATTCTTGTTTTTGAAATGTTTTTAATTTATTATATATGTATATATATATATATATATATATATATAATAATAATAGTAATAATAATAATAATAATACGACGTCAACTAATAAGAGAATGTATTTATTTCTAATAATATGTCGTACAACTGTATGCATTACAGCTATATGCCTTATTATTATTCTATAAAAACTATAATACTATTGTACTTCATCTATATTGCTATCTAATATTACAGTTATATACCGTACTACTGTATGTTTTACAACTATAAGCCTTATTACTATTGTATAACCACTTTATGCTTTACCACTATTGCATTACAGCTATATGCCTATCTACTATTCCATTACAGCTATATGCATATCACTATTGCATTACAGCTATATGTTTTCCACTATTGTATAACAAATATATGCTTTACTACTGTAAAATATATTCCACTATTGTATTACAATCATATGCTTTACTAATATCATATTACAACTTTATGCCTTATTACTATTGCATTACAAATATATGTTTTACTAATATTTTATTAGAACCATATGCCTTACTACTGTCTGCTTTACAACTATATGAGTTATTACTATTGTAAAACAAATATAAGTAATACTAATATTTTATTACAGCTACATATCCAACAACCATTTGAATTACTACTATTGTATTTCAGTTATATGATGCACATATGTCTAACAACTATATGCCTCACTACTATATGTCTTACTACTGTATGCCTTACTACTTCTATTGTATTACAACTTTATGCTTTATCACTATTTTATTACAAATATATATTTTACTGCTATTGTATTACAACTATATGCTTTATTACTATTGCATTACAAATATGTGTTTAATTGGTGTTGTATTACAACGTTATGCTTTATTACTATTGCATTACAAATATGTGTTTTACTGCTATTGTATTACAACTTTATGCTTTATTACTATTGCATTACAAATATAAGTTTTACTGCTATTGTATTACAACTTTATGCTTTATTACTACTGCATTACAAATATATCTTTTACTGCTACTGTATTACAACTTTATGCTTTATTACTATTGCATTACAAATATGTGTTTTACTGCTATTGTATTACAACTTTATGCTTAATTACTATTGCATTACTAATATAAGTTTTACTGCTATTGTATTACAACTTTATGCTTTATTACTACTGCATTACAAATATATCTTTTACTGCTACTGTATTACAACTTTATGCTCTATTACTATTGCATTACAAATATGTGTTTTACTGCTATTGTATTACAACTTTATGCTTTATTACTATTGCATTACAAATATGTGTTTTACTGCTATTGTATTACAACCGTATGCTTTATTACTATTGCATTACAAATATGTGTTTTACTGCTATTGTATTACAACTTTATGCTTTATTACTATTGCATTACAAATATAAGTTTTACTGCTATTGTATTACAACTATATGCTTTATTACTACTGCATTACAAATATATCTTTTACTGCTACTGTATTACAACTTTATGCTTTATTACTATTGCATTACAAATATGTGTTTTACTGCTATTGTATTACAACCGTATGCTTTATTACTATTGCATTACAAATATGTGTTTTACTGCTATTGTATTACAACTTTATGCTTTATTACTACTGCATTACAAATATATCTTTTACTGCTATTGTATTACAACTTTATGCTTTATTACTATTGCATTACAAATATGTGTTTTACTGCTATTGTATTACAACTTTATGCTTTATTACTATTGCATTACAAATATGTGTTTTACTGCTATTGTATTACAACCGTATGCTTTATTACTATTGCATTACAAATATGTGTTTTACTGCTATTGTATTACAACTTTATGCTTTATTACTATTGCATTACAAATATGTGTTTTACTGCTATTGTATTACAAAAGTATGCTTTATTACTATTGCATTACAAATATGTGTTTTACTGCTATTGTATTACAACTTTATGCTTTATTACTATTGCATTACAAATATGTGTTTTACTGCTACTGTATTACAACTTTATGCTTTATTACTACTGCATTACAAATATGTGTTTTACTGCTATTGTATTACAACTTTATGCTTTATTACTATTGCATTACAAATATGTGTTTTACTGCTACTGTATTACAACTTTATGCTTTATTACTACTGCATTACAAATATATCTTTTACTGCTACTGTATTACAACTTTATGCTCTATTACTATTGCATTACAAATATGTGTTTTACTGCTATTGTATTACAACCGTATGCTTTATTACTATTGCATTACAAATATATCTTTTACTGCTACTCTATTACAACTTTATGCTTTATTACTATTGCATTACAAATATGTGTTTTACTGCTATTGTATTACAAAAGTATGCTTTATTACTATTGCATTACAAATATATCTTTTACTGCTACTGTATTACAACTTTATGCTTTATTACTACTGCATTACAAATATATCTTTTACTGCTACTGTATTACAACTTTATGCTCTATTACTATTGCATTACAAATATGTGTTTTACTGCTATTGTATTACAAAAGTATGCTTTATTACTATTGCATTACAAATATATCTTTTACTGCTACTCTATTACAACTTTATGCTTTATTACTACTGCATTACAAATATATCTTTTACTGCTACTGTATTACAACTTTATGCTTTATTACTACTGCATTACAAATATATCTTTTACTGCTACTGTATTACAACTTTATGCTCTATTACTATTGCATTACAAATATGTGTTTTACTGCTATTGTATTACAAAAGTATGCTTTATTACTATTGCATTACAAATATATCTTTTACTGCTATTGTATTACAACTTTATGCTTTATTACTACTGCATTACAAATATATCTTTTACTGCTACTGTATTACAACTTTATGCTCTATTACTATTGCATTACAAATATGTGTTTTACTGCTATTGTATTACAAAAGTATGCTTTATTACTATTGCATTACAAATATATCTTTTACTGCTACTCTATTACAACTTTATGCTTTATTACTATTGCATTACAAATATGTGTTTTACTGCTATTGTATTACAAAAGTATGCTTTATTACTATTGCATTACAAATATGTGTTTTACTGCTATTGTATTACAACCGTATGCTTTATTACTATTGCATTACAAATATGTGTTTTACTGCTATTGTATTACAACTTTATGCTATATTACTACTGCATTACAAATATGTGTTTAATTGGTGTTGTATTACAACGTTATGCTTTATTACTATTGCATTACAAATATGTGTTTTACTGCTATTGTATTACAACTTTATGCTTTATTACTATTGCATTACAAATATAAGTTTTACTGCTATTGTATTACAACTTTATGCTTTATTACTACTGCATTACAAATATATCTTTTACTGCTACTGTATTACAACTTTATGCTCTATTACTATTGCATTACAAATATGTGTTTTACTGCTATTGTATTACAACCGTATGCTTTATTACTATTGCATTACAAATATGTGTTTTACTGCTATTGTATTACAACTTTATGCTATATTACTACTGCATTACAAATATGTGTTTAATTGGTGTTGTATTACAACGTTATGCTTTATTACTATTGCATTACAAATATGTGTTTTACTGCTATTGTATTACAACTTTATGCTTTATTACTATTGCATTACAAATATAAGTTTTACTGCTATTGTATTACAACTTTATGCTTTATTACTACTGCATTACAAATATATCTTTTACTGCTACTGTATTACAACTTTATGCTCTATTACTACTGCATTACAAATATGTGTTTTACTGCTATTGTATTACAACTTTATGCTCTATTACTATTGCATTACAAATATGTGTTTTACTGCTATTGTATTACAACCGTATGCTTTATTACTATTGCATTACAAATATGTGTTTTACTGCTATTGTATTACAACTTTATGCTTTATTACTATTGCATTACAAATATGTGTTTTACTGCTATTGTATTACAACCGTATGCTTTATTACTATTGCATTACAAATATGTGTTTTACTGCTACTGTATTACAACTTTATGCTTTATTACTATTGCATTACAAATATGTGTTTTACTGCTATTGTATTACAACTTTATGCTTTATTACTATTGCATTACAAATATGTGTTTTACTGCTATTGTATTACAACTTTATGCTTTATTACTATTGCATTACAAATATGTGTTTTACTGCTATTGTATTACAACTTTATGCTTTATTACTATTGCATTACAAATATGTATTTTACTGCTATTGTATTACAACTTTATGCTTTATTACTATTGCATTACAAATATGTGTTTTACTGCTATTGTATTACAACTTTATGCTTTATTACTATTGCATTACAAATATGTGTTTTACTGCTATTGTATTACAACCGTATGCTTTATTACTATTGCATTACAAATATGTGTTTTACTGCTATTGTATTACAACTTTATGCTTTATTACTATTGCATTACAAATATGTGTTTTACTGCTATTGTATTACAACTTTATGCTTTATTACTATTGCATTACAAATATGTGTTTTACTGCTATTGTATTACAACTTTATGCTTTATTACTATTGCATTACAAATATGTGTTTTACTGCTATTGTATTACAACTTTATGCTTTATTACTATTGCATTACAAATATGTGTTTTACTGCTATTGTATTAAAATCGTATGCTTTATTACTATTGCATTACAAATATGTGTTTTACTGCTATTGTATTACAACTTTATGCTTTATTACTATTGCATTACAAATATGTGTTTTACTGCTATTGTATTACAACTTTATGCTTTATTACTATTGCATTACAAATATGTGTTTTACTGCTATTGTATTACAACTTTATGCTTTATTACTATTGCATTACAAATATGTGTTTTACTGCTATTGTATTAAAATCGTATGCTTTATTACTATTGCATTACAAATATGTGTTTTACTGCTATTGTATTACAACTTTATGCTTTATTACTATTGCATTACAAATATGTGTTTTACTGCTATTGTATTACAACTTTATGCTTTATTACTATTGCATTACAAATATGTGTTTTACTGCTATTGTATTACAACTTTATGCTTTATTACTATTGCATTACAAATATGTGTTTTACTGCTATTGTATTACAACTTTATGCTTTATTACTATTGCATTACAAATATGTGTTTTACTGCTATTGTATTACAACTTTATGCTTTATTACTATTGCATTACAAATATGTGTTTTACTGCTATTGTATTACAACTTTATGCTTTATTACTATTGCATTACAAATATAAGTTTTACTGCTATTGTATTACAACTTTATGCTTTATTACTACTGCATTACAAATATATCTTTTACTGCTACTGTATTACAACTTTATGCTTTATTACTATTGCATTACAAATATGTGTTTTACTGCTATTGTATTACAACTTTATGCTTTATTACTATTGCATTACAAATATGTGTTTTACTGCTATTGTATTACAACTTTATGCTTTATTACTATTGCATTACAAATATGTGTTTTACTGCTATTGTATTACAACTTTATGCTTTATTACTATTGCATTACAAATATGTGTTTTACTGCTATTGTATTACAACTTTATGCTTTATTACTATTGCATTACAAATATGTGTTTTACTGCTATTGTATTACAACTTTATGCTTTATTACTATTGCATTACAAATATGTGTTTTACTGCTATTGTATTACAACTTTATGCTTTATTACTATTGCATTACAAATATGTGTTTTACTGCTATTGTATTACAACTTTATGCTTTATTACTATTGCATTACAAATATGTGTTTTACTGCTATTGTATTACAACTTTATGCTTTATTACTATTGCATTACAAATATGTGTTTTACTGCTATTGTATTACAACTTTATGCTTTATTACTATTGCATTACAAATATGTGTTTTACTGCTATTGTATTAAAATCGTATGCTTTATTACTATTGCATTACAAATATGTGTTTTACTGCTATTGTATTACAACTTTATGCTTTATTACTATTGCATTACAAATATGTGTTTTACTGCTATTGTATTACAACTTTATGCTTTATTACTATTGCATTACAAATATGTGTTTTACTGCTATTGTATTACAACTTTATGCTTTATTACTATTGCATTACAAATATGTGTTTTACTGCTATTGTATTACAACTTTATGCTTTATTACTATTGCATTACAAATATGTGTTTTACTGCTATTGTATTACAACTTTATGCTTTATTACTATTGCATTACAAATATGTGTTTTACTGCTATTGTATTACAACTTTATGCTTTATTACTATTGCATTACAAATATAAGTTTTACTGCTATTGTATTACAACTTTATGCTTTATTACTACTGCATTACAAATATATCTTTTACTGCTACTGTATTACAACTTTATGCTTTATTACTATTGCATTACAAATATGTGTTTTACTGCTATTGTATTACAACTTTATGCTTTATTACTATTGCATTACAAATATAAGTTTACTGCTATTGTATTACAACCGTATGCTTTATTACTATTGCATTACAAATATGTGTTTTACTGCTATTGTATTACAACTTTATGCTTTATTACTATTGCATTACAAATATAAGTTTTACTGCTATTGTATTACAACTTTATGCTTTATTACTACTGCATTACAAATATATCTTTTACTGCTACTGTATTACAACTTTATGCTTTATTACTATTGCATTACAAATATGTGTTTTACTGCTATTGTATTAAAATCGTATGCTTTATTACTATTGCATTACAAATATGTGTTTTACTGCTATTGTATTACAACTTTATGCTTTATTACTATTGCATTACAAATATGTGTTTTACTGCTATTGTATTACAACTTTATGCTTTATTACTATTATATTACAAATATAAGTTTTACTGCTATTGTATTACAACTTTATGCTTTATTACTACTGCATTACAAATATATCTTTTACTGCTACTGTATTACAACTTTATGCTTTATTACTATTGCATTACAAATATGTGTTTTACTGCTATTGTATTAAAATCGTATGCTTTATTACTATTGCATTACAAATATGTGTTTTACTGCTATTGTATTACAACTTTATGCTTTATTACTATTGCATTACAAATATGTGTTTTACTGCTATTGTATTACAACTTTATGCTTTATTACTATTGCATTACAAATATGTGTTTTACTGCTATTGTATTACAACTTTATGCTTTATTACTACTGCATTACAAATATATCTTTTACTGCTACTGTATTACAACTTTATGCTTTATTAATATTGCATTACAAATATGTGTTTTACTGCTATTGTATTACAACTTTATGCTTAATTACTATTGCATTACTAATATAAGTTTTACTGCTATTGTATTACAACTTTATGCTTTATTACTACTGCATTACAAATATATCTTTTACTGCTACTCTATTACAACTTTATGCTTTATTACTATTGCATTACAAATATGTGTTTTACTGCTATTGTATTACAAAAGTATGCTTTATTACTATTGCATTACAAATATGTGTTTTACTGCTATTGTATTACAACTTTATGCTTTATTACTATTGCATTACAAATATAAGTTTTACTGCTATTGTATTACAACTTTATGCTATATTACTACTGCATTACAAATATGTGTTTTACTGCTATTATATTACAACTTTATGCTTTATTACTATTGCATTACAAATATGTGTTTTACTGCTATTGTATTACAACTTTATACTTAATTACTATTGCATTACTAATATATATTTTACGGCTATTGTATTACAACTTTATGCTTAATTACTATTGCATTACAAATATGTATTTTACTGCTATTGTATTACAACTTTATGCTTAATTACTATTGCATTACAAATATGTATTTTACTGCTATTGTATTACAACTTTATGCTTAAATACTATTGCATTACAAATATAAGTTTTACTGCTATTGTATTACAACTTTATGCTTAATTACTATTGCATTACAAATATGTATTTTACTGCTATTGTATTACAACTTTATGCTTAATTACTATTGCATTACTAATATATATTTTACGGCTATTGTATTACAAGTTTATGCTTTATTACTATTGCATTAAAAATGTATGCTTTACTAATATTGTATTACAACTATATGCCCTACTACTTTATGTTTTACAACTATATGAGTTATTACTATTGTATAACAAATATATGTCTTACTACTATTTTATTACAGGTACATATCCAACAACTATATGAATTACTACTATGTGTCTTTCATCTGTATGCCTTACTACTATATGCCTGACTACTATTGGTCTTACAGCTATATGCTTGATTACTATTGTATTACAACTACTTGTCCCACAACCTTATGCCTCACTACTATATGCCTTACAACTATATGAATTATACTATGTGTCTTCCATCTGTATGCCTTACTACTATATGCCTGACTACTATTGGTCTTACAGCTATATGCTTGATTACTATTGTATTACAACTACTTGTCCAACAACCTTATGCCTCACTACTATATGCCTTACAAGTATATGAATTACTACTATATGTCTTACAGATGTACACTTTACAACTATATGTCTTACAACTATATGCCTTACTACTATTGTATTACAAGTACATGTTTAACAACTATATGTCTTACAACTGTGTCGTACAACTATTATCTTACAACTACATGCCTTACCTACAACTATATGCCTTGGTACTATATGTATTACAGCTGTATACGTTACTGCTATATGTCTTACAATTATGCCTAACGAATAAACTTATTGATGTCTATGATGCTGCCTAGCCAATAAACTTATTGATGTCTATGTTGCTGCTTAACGAATAAACTTATTGATGTCCATGATGCTGCCTAACGAATAAACTTATTGATGTCTATGATGCTGCCTAACGAATAAACTTAGTGATGTCTACGATGCTGCGTAACGAATAAACTTATTGATTTCTATGATGCTGCCTAACGAATAAACTTATTGATGTCTACGATGCTGCCTAGCGAATAAACTTATTGATGTCCATGATGGTGCCTAACGAATAAACTTATTTATGACTATGGTAATAAAGCATAAAGTTGTAATACAACATCAATAAAAGTTTATTCGTTAGGCACCATCAAAGACATCAATAAGTTTATTCGTTAAGCAGCAACATAGACATCAATAAGTTTATTCGTTAGGCAGCATCATAGTCATCAATAAGTCTATTCGTTAGGCAGCATCATAGTCATCAATAAGTTTATTCGTTAGGCAGCATCATAGACATCAATAAGTTTATTCGTTAGGCAGCATCATAGACATCACTAAGTTTATTCGTTAGGCAGCATCATAGTCATCAATAAGTCTATTCGTTAGGCAGCATCATAGACATCAATAAGTTTATTCGTTAGGCAGCATCATAGACATCAATAAGTTTATTCGTTAGGCAGCAACATAGACATCACTAAGTTTATTCGTTAGGCAGCATCATAGTCATCAATAAGTCTATTCGTTAGGCAGCATCATAGACATCGATAAGTTTATTCGTTAGGCAGCATCATAGTCATCAATAAGTTTATTCGTTAGGCAGCATCATAGACATCACTAAGTTTATTCGTTAGACAGCATCATAGTCATCAATAAGTTTATTCGTTAGGCAGCACCATAGACATCACTAAGTTTATTCGTTAGGCAGCAACATAGACATCACTAAGTTTATTCGTTAGGCAGCATCATAGACATCACTAAGTTTATTCGTTAGGCAGCATCATAGACATCAATAAGTTTATTCGTTAGGCAGCATCATAGACATCAATAAGTTTATTCGTTAGGCAGCATCATAGACATCACTAATTTTATTCGTTAGGCAGCATCATAGACATCACTAAGTTTATTCGTTAGGCAGCATCGTAGACATCAATAAGTTTATTCGTTAGACAGCACTATAGACATCAATAAGTTTATTCGTTAGGCAGCATCGTAGACATCAATAAGTTTAATCGTTAGACAGCACTATAGACATCAATAAGTTTATTCGTTAGGCAGCATCATAGACATCAATAAGTTTATTCGTTAGGCAGCAACATAGACATCAATATGTTTATTCGTTAAGCAGCATCATAGACATCACTAAGTTTATTCGTTAGGCAGCATCATAGACATCACTAAGTTTATTCGTTAGGCAGCATCATAGACATCAATAAGTTTATTCGTTAGGCAGCATCATAGACATCACTAAGTTTATTCGTTAGGCAGCATCATAGACATCAATATGTTTATTCGTTAGGCAGCATCATAGACATCACTAAGTTTATTCGTTAGGCAGCATCATAGACATCAATAAGTTTATTCGTTAGGCAGCAACATAGACATCAATAAGTTTATTCGTTAGGCAGCATCATAGACATCAATAGGTTTATTCGTTAGGCAGCAACATAGACATCAATAAGTTTATTCGTTAGGCAGCATCATAGACATCAATAAGTTTATTCGTTAGGCAGCATCATAGACATCAATATGTTTATTCGTTAAGCAGCATCATAGACATCACTAAGTTTATTCGTTAGGCAGCATCATAGACATCAATAAGTTTATTCGTTAGGCAGCAACATAGACATCAATATGTTTATTCGTTAGGCAGCATCATAGACATCAATATGTTTATTCGTTAGGCAGCAACATAGACATCAATAAGTTTATTCGTTAGGCAGCAACATAGACATCAATAAGTTTATTCGTTAGGCAGCATCATAGACATCAATAAGTTTATTCGTTAGGCAGCATCATAGACATCAATATGTTTATTCGTTAAGCAGCATCATAGACATCACTAAGTTTATTCGTTAGGCAGCATCATAGACATCTATAAGTTTATTCGTTAGGCAGCAACATAGACATCAATAAGTTTATTCGTTAGGCAGCATCATAGACATTAATAAGTTTATTCGTTAGGCAGCATCATAGACATCAATAAGTTTATTCGTTAGGCAGCATCGTAGACATCAATAAGTTTATTCGTTAGGCAGCATCATTGACATCAATACGTTTATTCGTTAGGCAGGATCATAGACATCAATAAGTTTATTCGTTAGGCAGCATCATAGACATCAATAAGTTTATTCGTTAGGCAGCAACATAGACATCAATAAGTTATTCGTTAGGTAGCATCATAGACATCAATAAGTTTATTCGTTAGGCAGCAACATAGACATCAATAAGTTATTCGTTAGGTAGCATCATAGACATCAATACGTTTATTCGTTAGACAGCATCATAGTCATCAATAAGTTTATTCGTTAGGCAGCAACATAGACATCAATAAGTTATTCGTTAGGTAGCATCATAGCTATCAATACGTTTATTCGTTAGACAGCATCATAGTCATCAATAAGTTTATTCGTTAGGCAGCATCATAGACATCACTAAGTTTATTCGTTAGGCAGCATCATAGACATCAATAAGTTTATTCGTTAGGCAGCATCATAGACATCAATAAGTTTATTCGTTAGGCAGCAACATAGACATCACTAAGTTTATTCGTTAGGCAGCATCATAGTCATCAATAAGTCTATTCGTTAGGCAGCATCATAGTCATCAATAAGTTTATTCGTTAGGCAGCATCATAGACATCAATAAGTTTATTCTTAGGCAGCATCATAGACATCACTAAGTTTATTCGTTAGGCAGCATCATAGTCATCAATAAGTCTATTCGTTAGGCAGCATCATAGACATCAATAAGTTTATTCGTTAGGCAGCATCATAGACATCACTAAGTTTATTTGTTAGGCAGCATCATAGACATCACTAAGTTTATTCGTTAGGCAGCATCATAGACATCAATAAGTTTATTCGTTAGGCAGCATCATAGACATCAATAAGTTTATTCGTTAGGCAGCAACATAGACATCAATATGTTTATTCGTTAAGCAGCATCATAGACATCACTAAGTTTATTCGTTAGGCAGCATCATAGACATCAATAAGTTTATTCGTTAGGCAGCAACATAGACATCAATAAGTTTATTCGTTAGGCAGCATCATAGACATCAATATGTTTATTCGTTAGGCAGCATCATAGACATCACTAAGTTTATTCGTTAGGCAGCATCATAGACATCAATAAGTTTATTCGTTAGGCAGCATCATAGACATCAATATGTTTATTCGTTAGGCAGCATCATAGACATCACTAAGTTTATTCGTTAGGCAGCATCATAGACATCACTAAGTTTATTCGTTAGGCAGCAACATAGACATCAATATGTTTATTCGTTAAGCAGCATCATAGACATCACTAAGTTTATTCGTTAGGCAGCATCATAGACATCACTAAGTTTATTCGTTAGGCAGCATCATAGACATCACTAAGTTTATTCGTTAGGCAGCATCATAGACATCAATATGTTTATTCGTTAGGCAGCATCATAGACATCACTAAGTTTATTCGTTAGGCAGCATCATAGACATCAATAAGTTTATTCGTTAGGCAGCAACATAGACATCAATAAGTTTATTCGTTAGGCAGCATCATAGACATCAATAAGTTTATTCGTTAGGCAGCAACATAGACATCAATAAGTTTATTCGTTAGGCAGCATCATAGACATCAATAAGTTTATTCGTTAGGCAGCATCATAGACATCAATATGTTTATTCGTTAAGCAGCATCATAGACATCACTAAGTTTATTCGTTAGGCAGCATCATAGACATCAATAAGTTTATTCGTTAGGCAGCAACATAGACATCAATATGTTTATTCGTTAGGCAGCATCATAGACATCAATATGTTTATTCGTTAGGCAATATCATAGACATCAATAAGTTTATTCGTTAGGCAGCAACATAGACATCAATAAGTTTATTCGTTAGGCAGCATCATAGACATCACTAAGTTTATTCGTTAGGCAGCATCATAGACATCAATAAGTTTATTCGTTAGGCAGCATCATAGACATCAATAAGTTTATTCGTTAGGCAGCAACATAGACATCACTAAGTTTATTCGTTAGGCAGCATCATAGTCATCAATAAGTCTATTCGTTAGGCAGCATCATAGTCATCAATAAGTTTATTCGTTAGGCAGCATCATAGACATCAATAAGTTTATTCTTAGGCAGCATCATAGACATCAATAAGTTTATTCGTTAGGCAGCATCATAGTCATCAATAAGTCTATTCGTTAGGCAGCATCATAGACATCAATAAGTTTATTCGTTAGGCAGCATCATAGACATCAATAAGTTTATTCGTTAGGCAGCAACATAGACATCACTAAGTTTATTCGTTAGGCAGCATCATAGTCATCAATAAGTCTATTCGTTAGGCAGCATCATAGACATCAATAAGTTTATTCGTTAGGCAGCATCATAGTCATCAATAAGTTTATTCGTTAGGCAGCATCATAGACATCACTAAGTTTATTCGTTAGACAGCATCATAGTCATCAATAAGTTTATTCGTTAATCAGCATCATAGACATCACTAAGTTTATTCGTTAGGCAGCAACATAGACATCACTAAGTTTATTCGTTAGGCAGCATCATAGACATCACTAAGTTTATTCGTTAGGCAGCATCATAGACATCAATAAGTTTATTCGTTAGGCAGCATCATAGACATCAATAAGTTTATTCGTTAGGCAGCAACATAGACATCAATATGTTTATTCGTTAAGCAGCATCATAGACATCACTAAGTTTATTCGTTAGGCAGCATCATAGACATCAATAAGTTTATTCGTTAGGCAGCAACATAGACATCAATAAGTTTATTCGTTAGGCAGCATCATAAACATCAATATGTTTATTCGTTAGGCAGCATCATAGACATCACTAAGTTTATTCGTTAGGCAGCATCATAGACATCAATAAGTTTATTCGTTAGGCAGCATCATAGACATCAATATGTTTATTCGTTAGGCAGCATCATAGACATCACTAAGTTTATTCGTTAGGCAGCATCATAGACATCAATAAGTTTATTCGTTAGGCAGCAACATAGACATCAATAAGTTTATTCGTTAGGCAGCATCATAGACATCAATAAGTTTATTCGTTAGGCAGCAACATAGACATCACTAAGTTTATTCGTTAGGCAGCATCATAGACATCAATAAGTTTATTCGTTAGGCAGCAACATCGACATCAATATGTTTATTCGTTAAGCAGCATCATAGACATCACTAAGTTTATTCGTTAGGCAGCATCATAGACATCACTAAGTTTATTCGTTAGGCAGCATCATAGACATCACTAAGTTTATTCGTTAGGCAGCATCATAGACATCAATATGTTTATTCGTTAGGCAGCATCATAGACATCACTAAGTTTATTCGTTAGGCAGCATCATAGACATCAATAAGTTTATTCGTTAGGCAGCAACATAGACATCAATAAGTTTATTCGTTAGGCAGCATCATAGACATCAATAAGTTTATTCGTTAGGCAGCAACATAGACATCAATAAGTTTATTCGTTAGGCAGCATCATAGACATCAATAAGTTTATTCGTTAGGCAGCATCATAGACATCAATATGTTTATTCGTTAAGCAGCATCATAGACATCACTAAGTTTATTCGTTAGGCAGCATCATAGACATCAATAAGTTTATTCGTTAGGCAGCAACATAGACATCAATATGTTTATTCGTTAGGCAGCATCATAGACATCAATATGTTTATTCGTTAGGCAATATCATAGACATCAATAAGTTTATTCGTTAGGCAGCAACATAGACATCAATAAGTTTATTCGTTAGGCAGCATCATAGACATCAATAAGTTTATTCGTTAGGCAGCATCATAGACATCAATATGTTTATTCGTTAAGCAGCATCATAGACATCACTAAGTTTATTCGTTAGGCAGCATCATAGACATCAATAAGTTTATTCGTTAGGCAGCAACATAGACATCAATAAGTTTATTCGTTAGGCAGCATCATAGACATTAATAAGTTTATTCGTTAGGCAGCATCATAGACATCAATAAGTTTATTCGTTAGGCAGCATCGTAGACATCAATAAGTTTATTCGTTAGGCAGCATCATTGACATCAATACGTTTATTCGTTAGGCAGGATCATAGACATCAATAAGTTTATTCGTTAGGCAGCATCATAGACATCAATAAGTTTATTCGTTAGGCAGCAACATAGACATCAATAAGTTTATTCGTTAGGCAGCATCATAGACATCAATAAGTTTATTCGTTAGGCAGCATCATAGACATCAAAGGGTTTATTCGTTAGGCAGCATCATAGACATCAATAAGTTTATTCGTTAGGCAGCATCATAGACATCAATAAGTTTATTCGTTAGGCAGCATCATAGACATCAATAAGTTTATTCGTTAGGCAGCATCGTAGACATCAATAAGTTTATTCGTTAGACAGCACTATAGACATCAATAAGTTTATTCGTTAGGCAGCATCATAGACATCACTAATTTTATTCGTTAGGCAGCATCATAGACATCACTAAGTTTATTCGTTAGGCAGCATCGTAGACATCAATAAGTTTATTCGTTAGACAGCACTATAGACATCAATAAGTTTATTCGTTAGGCAGCATCGTAGACATCAATAAGTTTAATCGTTAGACAGCACTATAGACATCAATAAGTTTATTCGTTAGGCAGCATCGTAGACATCAATAAGTTTATTCGTTAAGCAGCAACATAGACATCAATAAGTTTATTGGCTAGGCAGCATCATAGACATCAATAAGTTTATTCGTTAGGGAGAACCAAGACATCAATAAGTTTATTCGTTAGGCAGCAACATAGACATCAATAAGTTTATTCGTTAAGCAGCATCGTAGACATCAATAAGTTTATTCGTTAGGCAGCATCATAGACATCAATAAGTTTATTCGTTAGGCAGCAACATAGACATCAATAAGTTTATTCGTTAGGCAGCAACATAGACATCAATAAGTTTATTCGTTAGGCAGCATCGTAGACATCAATAGGTTTATTCGTTAGGCAGCAACATAGGCATCAATAAGTTTATTTGTTAGGCAGCAACATAGACATCAATAAGTTTATTCGTTAGGCAGCAACATAGACATCAATAAGTTTATTCGTTAAGCAGCATCGTAGACATCAATAAGTTTATTCGTTAGGGAGAACCAAGACATCAAAAAGTTTATTCGTTAAGCAGCATCGTAGACATCAATAAGTTTATTCGTTAAGCAGCAACATAGAGATCAGCAAGTTTATTCGTTAGGCAGCATCATAGACATCAATAAGTTTATTCGTTAGGCAGCATCGTAGACATCAATAAGTTTATTCGTTAGGCAGCATCGTAGACATCAATAAGTTTATTCGGTAAGCAGCATCGTAGACATCAATAAGTTTTTTCGTTAGGCAGCATCATAGACATCAATAAGTTTATTCGTTAGGCAGCAACATAGAGATCAATAAGTTTATTCGTTAGTCAGCATCATAGACATCAATAAGTTTATTCGTTAGGCAGCATCATAGACATCAATAGGTTTATTCGTTAGGCAGCATCGTAGACATCAATAAATTTATTCGTTAGGCAGCAACATAGAGATCAATAAGTTTATTCGTTAGGCAGCATCGTAGACATCAATAAGTTTATTCGTTAGGCAGCATCATAGACATCAATAAGTTTATTCGTTAGGCAGCATCGTAGACATCAATAAGTTTATTCGTTAGGCAGCAACATAGAGATCAGCAAGTTTATTCGTTAGGCAGCATCATAGACATCAATAAGTTTATTCGTTAGGCAGCATCGTAGACATCAATAAGTTTATTCGTTAGGCAGCAACATAGACATCAATAAGTTTATTCGTTAAGCAGCATCGTAGACATCAATAAGTTTTTTCGTTAGGCAGCATCATAGACATCAATAAGTTTATTCGTTAGGCAGCAACATAGACATCAATAAGTTTATTCGTTAGGCAGCAACATAGACATCAATAAGTTTATTCGTTAGGCAGCATCGTAGACATCAATAAGTTTATTCGTTAGGCAGCAACATAGGCATCAATAAGTTTATTCGTTAGGCAGCAACATAGACATCAATAAGTTTATTCGTTAGGCAGCAACATAGACATCAATAAGTTTATTCGTTAAGCAGCATCGTAGACATCAATAAGTTTATTCGTTAGGGAGAACCAAGACATCAATAAGTTTATTCGTTAGGCAGCAACATAGACATCAATAAGTTTATTCGTTAGGCAGCAACATAGGCATCAATAAGTTTATTCGTTAGGCAGCAACATAGACATCAATAAGTTTATTCGTTAGGCAGCAACATAGGCATCAATAAGTTTATTCGTTAGGCAGCAACATAGACATCAATAAGTTTATTCGTTAGGCAGCAACATAGGCATCAATAAGTTTATTCGTTAGGCAGCAACATAGGCATCAATAAGTTTATTCGTTAGGCAGCAACATAGACATCAATAAGTTTATTCGTTAGGCAGCAACATAGGCATCAATAAGTTTATTCGTTAGGCAACAACATAGACATCAATAAGTTTATTCGTTAGGCAGCAACATAGACATCAATAGGTTTATTCGTTAAGCAGCATCGTAGACATCAATAAGTTTATTCGTTAGGGAGAACCAAGACATCAGTAAGTTTATTCGTTAGGCAGCAACATAGACATCAATAAGTTTATTCGTTAGGCAGCAACATAGGCATCAATAAGTTTATTCGTTAGGCAGCAACATAGACATCAATAAGTTTATTCGTTAGGCAGCAACATAGACATCAATACGTTTATTCGTTAGGCAGCATCGTAGACATCAATACGTTTATTCGTTAGGGAGAACCAAGACATCAATAAGTTTATTCGTTAGGCAGCAACATAGGCATCAATAAGTTTATTCGTTAAGCAGCATCGTAGACATCAATAAGTTTATACGTTAGGGAGAACCAAGACATCAATAAGTTTATTCGTTAGGCAGCAACATAGACATCAATAAGTTTATTCGTTAGGCAGCAACATAGGCATCAATAAGTTTATTCGTTAGGCAGCAACATAGACATCAATAAGTTTATTCGTTAGGCAGCATCGTAGACATCAATAAGTTTATTCGTTAAGCAGCAACATAGACATCAATAAGTTTATTCGTTAGGGAGAACCAAGACATCAATAAGTTTATTCGTTAGGCAGCAACATAGACATCAATAAGTTTATTCGTTAGGCAGCATCATAGACATCAATATGTTTATTCGTTAAGCAGCATCATAGACATCACTAAGTTTATTCGTTAGGCAGCATCATAGACATCAATAAGTTTATTCGTTAGGCAGCAACATAGACATCACTAAGTTTATTCGTTAGGCAGCATCATAGACATCAATAAGTTTATTCGTTAGGCAGCAACATAGACATCAATAAGTTTATTCGTTAGGCAGCATCATAGACATCAATAAGTTTATTCGTTAGGCAGCAACATAGACATCAATAAGTTTATTCGTTAGGCAGCAACATAGACATCACTAAGTTTATTCGTTAGGCAGCATCATAGACATCAATAAGTTTATTCGTTAGGCAGCATCATAGACATCAATATGTTTATTCGTTAGGCAGCATCATAGACATCACTAAGTTTATTCGTTAGGCAGCAACATAGACATCAATAAGTTTATTCGTTAAGCAGCATCATAGACATCACTAAGTTTATTCGTTAGGCAGCATCGTAGACATCAATAAGTTTATTCGTTAGACAGCACTATAGACATCAATAAGTTTATTCGTTAGGCAGCATCATAGACATCAATGAGTTTATTCGTTAGACAGCAACATAGACATCAATAAGTTTATTCGTTAGGCAGCATCATAGACATCAATAAGTTTATTCGTTAGGCAGCATCATAGACATCAATATGTTTATTCGTTAGGCAGCAACATAGGCATCAATAAGTTTATTCGTTAGGCAGCAACATAGACATCAATAAGTTTATTCGTTAGGCAGCAACATAGACATCAATAAGTTTATTCGTTAGGCAGCATCGTAGACATCAATAAGTTTATTCGTTAGGGAGAACCAAGACATCAATAAGTTTATTCGTTAGGCAGCAACATAGGCATCAATAAGTTTATTCGTTAAGCAGCATCGTAGACATCAATAAGTTTATTCGTTAGGGAGAACCAAGACATCAATAAGTTTATTCGTTAGGCAGCAACATAGGCATCAATAAGTTTATTCGTTAGGCAGCATCGTAGACATCAATAAGTTTATTCGTTAGGGAGAACCAAGACATCAATAAGTTTATTCGTTAGGCAGCAACATAGACATCAATAAGTTTATTCGTTAGGCAGCAACATAGGCATCAATAAGTTTATTCGTTAGGCAGCAACATAGACATCAATAAGTTTATTCGTTAGGCAGCATCGTAGACATCAATAAGTTTATTCGTTAAGCAGCAACATAGACATCAATAAGTTTATTCGTTAGGGAGAACCAAGACATCCATAAGTTTATTCGTTAGGCAGCAACATAGACATCAATAAGTTTATTCGTTAGGCAGCATCATAGACATCAATATGTCTATTCGTTAAGCAGCATCATAGACATCACTAAGTTTATTCGTTAGGCAGCATCATAGACATCAATAAGTTTATTCGTTAGGCAGCAACATAGACATCACTAAGCTTATTCGTTAGGCAGCATCATAGACTTCAATAAGTTTATTCGTTAGGCAGCAACATAGACATCAATAAGTTTATTCGTTAGGCAGCATCATAGACATCAATATGTTTATTCGTTAGGCAGCATCATAGACATCACTAAGTTTATTCGTTAGGCAGCAACATAGACATCACTAAGCTTATTCGTTAGGCAGCATCATAGACTTCAATAAGTTTATTCGTTAGGCAGCAACATAGACATCAATAAGTTTATTCGTTAGGCAGCATCATAGACATCAATATGTTTATTCGTTAGGCAGCATCATAGACATCACTAAGTTTATTCGTTAGGCATAATTGTAAGACATATAGCAGTAACGTATACAGCTGTAAGACATATAGTAGTAAGGCATATAGTTGTAGGTTGTAAGGCATGTAGTTGTAAGATAATAGTTGTAAGACATATAGTTGTTAAACATGTACTTGTAATACAATAGTAGTAAGGCATATAGTTGTAAGATATATAGTAGTAAAGTGTACATCTGTAAGACATATAGTAGTAAGGCATATAACTGTAAGTCATATAGTAGTCAGGCATATAGTAGTAAGGCATACAGATGGAAGACACATAGTAGTAATTCACATAGTTGTTGGATATGTACCTGTAATAAAACAGTATGAAGATATATATTTGTTATACAATAGAAATAACTCATATAGTTGTAAAACATAAAGTAGTAGGGCATATAGTTGTAATACAATATTAGTAAAACATACATTTGTAATGCAATAGTAATAAAGCATAAACTTGTAATACAATAGCCGTAAATTATGTATTAGTAATGCAATAGTAATTAAGCATAAAGTTGTAATACAATAGCAGTAAAACACATATTTGTAATGCAATAGTAATAAAGCATAAAGTTGTAATACAATAGCAGTAAAACACATATTTGTAATGCAATAGTAATAAAGCATAAAGTTGTAATACAATAGCAGTAAAACACATATTTGTAATGCAATAGTAATAAAGCAGAAAGTTGTAATACAATAGCAGTAAAACACACATTTGTAATGCAATAGTAATAAAGCATAAAGTTGTAATACAATAGCCGTAAATTATGTATTAGTAATGCAATAGTAATTAAGCATAAAGTTGTAATACAATAGCAGTAAAACACATATTTGTAATGCAATAGTAATAAAGCATAAAGTTGTAATACAATAGCAGTAAAACACATATTTGTAATGCAATAGTAATAAAGCATAAAGTTGTAATACAATAGCAGTAAAACACATATTTGTAATGCAATAGTAATAAAGCATAAAGTTGTAATACAATAGCAGTAAAACACATATTTGTAATGCAATAGTAATTAAGCATAAAGTTGTAATACAATAGCAGTAAAACACATATTTGTAATGCAATAGTAATAAAGCATAAAGTTGTAATACAATAGCCGTAAATTATGTATTAGTAATGCAATAGTAATTAAGCATAAAGTTGTAATACAATAGCAGTAAAACACATATTTGTAATGCAATAGTAATAAAGCATAAAGTTGTAATACAATAGCAGTAAAACACATATTTGTAATGCAATAGTAATAAAGCATAAAGTTGTAATACAATAGCAGTAAAAAAAATATTTGTAATGCAATAGTAATAAAGCATAAAGTTGTAATACAATAGCTGTAAAACACATATTTGTAATGCAATAGTAATAAAGCATAAAGTTGTAATGCAATAGCAGTAAAACACATATTTGTAATGCAATAGTAATAAAGCATAAAGTTGTAATACAATAGCCGTAAATTATGTATTAGTAATGCAATAGTAATTAAGCATAAAGTTGTAATACAATAGCAGTAAAACACATATTTGTAATGCAATAGAAATAAAGCATAAAGTTGTAATACAATAGCAGTAAAACACATATTTGTAATGCAATAGTAATAAAGCATAAAGTTGTAATACAATAGCAGTAAAACACATATTTGTAATGCAATAGTAATAAAGCATAAAGTTGTAATACAATAGCCGTAAATTATGTATTAGTAATGCAATAGTAATTAAGCATAAAGTTGTAATACAATAGCAGTAAAACACATATTTGTAATGCAATAGTAATAAAGCATAAAGTTGTAATACAATAGCAGTAAAATATACATTTTTAATGCAATAGTAATAAAGCATAAAGTTGTAATACAATAGATGTAAAACATACATTTGTAATGCAAAAGTAATAAAGCATAAAGTTGTAATACAATAGCAGTAGTAAGGCATACAGTAGTAAGACATATAGTAGTGAGGCATATAGTTGTTGGACTTATGTGAATCATATAACTGAAATACAATAGTAGTAATTCAAATGGTTGTTGGATATGTAGCTGTAATAAAATATTAGTATTACTTATATTTGTTTTACAATAGTAATAACTCATATAGTTGTAAAGCAGACAGTAGTAAGGCATATAGTTCTAATACAATATTAGTAAAACATATATTTGTAATGCAATAGTAATAAAGCATAAAGTTGTAATATGATATTAGTAAAGCATATGATTGTAATACAATAGTGGAATATATTTTACAGTAGTAAAGCATATATTTGTTATACAATAGTGGAAAACATATAGCTGTAATGCAATAGTAGATATGCATATAGCTGTAATGGAATAGTAGATAGGCATATAGCTATAATGCAATAGTTGTAAAGCATATATTTGTAATGCAATAGTAGATAGGCATATAGCTGTAATGCAATAGTAGATAGGCATATAGCTGTAATGCAATAGTAGATAAGCATGTAGCTGTAATACAATATTAGATAGGCATGTAGCTGCAATCACAATAGTAAATAGTTATATAGCTGCAATGCCACAGCTTTAAAGCATATATTTGTAATGCAATAGTAGATAAGCATATAGCTGTAATGCAATAGTAGATAGGCATATAGCTGTAATACAACTGTATTAAGGCGTATAATTGTATTACAATAGTAGTAAGGCAATAAGTTGTTATACAATAGTAGTAAACCAAATATTTTTAATACAATAGTAGTAAAGCATATATATTTAGTTATTTAGAGCTTAGCTAGTGAGAACTATTCACATAGGTAAAAGTTAAAGTAGTGTACTCAAAATCTCACAAAAATTAGTCTTTAATAAGAACACAAAACAAAATAGTTTCAGCGACGAAGTCGCCTTCCTCAGTGCTTGGCTACTACTAACATATTGTCAAGCTAGTGTACAAATCAACTAAAACAAACAAGATAAAAATACAGTCAAGCAATAAAACTAATCTATTACAACATCACTTACTCACTAGATATATATATATATATATATATATTATTTATTTATTTACTTCATTTAAAAATTTTACATAATTGTTATTATTAAAAAATTTTTTGGTTCTACTCAACCCCCCTTATGTCACACTATCATGAATAGACAAATCCAAAATACAGCCTAAACAGTTAAAAACAATCATAAATTATATAAAAATACCAGCTAAACATAATACCCTAAAATCTAATTAATACATAATTGAAAACAAAGACAAGACAAATAAACAAAACATCAACACTACTACATAATTAAACAAGGTGACAGTAGCAACACAATAAACGATTATAACACGTACATTAATTTTAAAAATAATAACAATAACAATAAAATAACAGTTATGAATCACATGCCTATCGGAGCAACACAGAATTCGGAAATAGAAGCGAGGAACCCTGGACTGGGCCCGACTCATTATTAACTGAGACATCTTGAAATTTATTAATAAACCAAGTCTCCCAAGCATCCAAAGTATTGTGCCTCGTGACTTCCCTCAACAACCTAGGATGATCAGATGTAAAATAATGATGGTTATCAAGGCAATGCTTGGCCATAGCTGAGTATTCCGGCTTGTTGTTTTTAAAATGAGCAAAGTGCTCCCTACATCTTATCTTAATACTTCTACGGGTTTGACCAATATACAGCATTTACAGCATTTTGTGTGGGTGTGCGATGCAGTGTATATTGGTTTCCTGTATATACAAAAATGTCATATATTAGATTAAATTATATGATGACGTATGATTTGATAGATAAGCTCTTTTTATTATTAGTAGCTCATTTTACTTCCTGCTTTAAGTAGGCTATATTAAAGACTATACATTACTAAACTACGAAAAATCTAAAAGGGACCCCTCTGTAGAGAATAAACTGAACCATCGAAAAACAGGTCCAGTTGCTTTATACAATGCACAATTTTATAACTTAAGGACTAAGATTTTTCCAGCAATATCGATTTTTAAAAAAGTGTTTGCATTTTTTTTAGTTGTGGCTTTTACTCGTATTTTGCTTACGTTCAAAACGTTTTACAGACAAATGTGGCCATTGGTTTAGAACGTGGTTGCTATCAACATGAGCTAAAATGAAAGAGAAAATACGGAAAGCTAAGAAAAAAACCTCAAATCAGTAATTTTTTGAAATAAATAATCTGCCATTTTTATTCCAGTTATAACTGCAGATTAATAAAAATTTTTTTCAATCAATTTACTGTAAATATCATATAAAATTTTTCTCCGTCACTAATTTCTGGTAACCTTGATTGGCATTATTATTATATTTTATCCAGAATATAGCAGAGCTATTCTTTACACCGATATCTTCTTAAGGTTTTTTTTACTTTATTTTAATTTTGTTGTTGCTTTGTGTTCATCGCTTTGCGAATACCAGTGCAATAGTTTTTGTTCTGTGGAACAGATGTAAGCGGTACTCGGCAACATAACTGAATCATTGTTTGCAGTCATCTGTTCACTGTTGATCTGTTGCCGTCCTTGACCACTGAACAGAGCCGTTTCAATCAGCGATAATCTGAAGCAAAACCTAAAACAGTTGATCATTAGGCGTGAATGAAGTATGAAGTTAAATTCTAGATGACGTTGTTTTAAATAAATTAATCATATTCATCTTGGCGTTTTTATTTTACTTACAAAAAGCCGTTACTTCTTAGATCGTGATATTAGATTAAACAGCCCACATGATCCAATACATACAGCTGTTCAATGGCCAAATGTTAAAGAACACCTAAACATTACAAATTTTGCAAAATGATTTTAATATGCCTTTTATGAATATGAATGTATGGTTTTTACAAAAATTCAATGTAAAATATGATTCAATGTACAATCTGGTCCGATGTACAATGTGATTAAATGTACTCGAGTTTATTCGAGTAAACTATTGTAAGACTAGGCTTCCAAGGGCTTATTAGGAAATAGATATTTTCCTTGTCCCAGGTTGAGAGTAGGTTTCAAGTGAGCCACCCTTCCTAAGTGATGTTCTAACGTCTCCCAAAAGCCCTCCCTAAGTGATGTCCTAACGTCTCTCAAAAGCCCTTCCTAAGTGATGTCCTAACGTCTCCCAAAGGCCCTCCAGCGGGACATTTAGTACTTCTCTATCAATGAAATTATATTAACCTTTCCGACTATCATATAACGTTTCTCTCTCTCTCCCCTTGCCAACTTCTTTGTCTACCCTCTGGTGCACCTGTGAAGACCTACTCATTTCACATTCTTCCTCACCAATTATTGCTGATCTAAATGGAAAATTCGATAACCCTTCAGAGAAGTTACAATATTAGTCATAGGTTACATAAAAGGTTTTATATTATCTTTAAATTGACCTACCTAAGAAAAATCTTCCGGGAAAGAAAAGTTAGTTTAAGATGACGGAGGGATCCGATAATCTGCCTAAGATCTTAAGCGTTGTTTTGTTTTTGTATAAAATGGTAATTTAAATAAAACGCTTCCCACATAATTCAGTGGAGATAAATACTAAACCGTTATGTGTCGCAAATTATCTTGTGTAACCTTAAGTAAGTTTATTCCAGGGCAAAGTAATGGTTTACAGGCAAAGTGCGCTAGACGGGACGTTTTGTGGTGAATCGAGTTTTATTATCGATATCATTTCTTCACAGTTCATTGTTCACTGGTTTGGCTGGTTGCCACGAAACTCGAAACACGTTCGCCCCCGTCCTTCTACACGGCTGTGTAAACTACGGCCCAACCTTAACCCGGGTAATTTTGGCAAAGGAACCGTTGTTTGGCAGAGCCTCTGGTGAACCTCGAATTGGTGAACTTCAAATAATTTAAGTCAATGTTGGCCCAGAAGCAATTGGATTGAAGCGAGACAACAGGCTACATACAAATCGTTTTGGAATAGGATATTTAAACATTTCGGTCATAAATTCTTAATAAAATCTAAACTGAGTAAGGTAGACACAGGATATTTCTTATTAAATTTATTTTATATGTTTAAACTTCCTGAAAATAAAAGAGTAATTAATTTACTGCAAACAAATTGTCCCTCGAGATATTTTTGAGTGTCTACATTGTTTGAATTATTTCCCATGTGTTCCATTATTTTTATTTTGTTTGTTGAAAATAAGCATACGCATAGCTTCATATGCAACCATACCAAGTGTGGCTCCTGCTTTCAACAAACACAAGTGTCTAAGCAAAGAAGGAAATTCCACTTTTTAAAATAAAACTTCTTTGACACTATTCGGGGAGTGAGAAAAGCACTCATTCAAATAAAACATTTTTAATAATATGTTTTCTTTTCTGAAAAGTTCCGAAACAGTCTCCCTTAAATGAAATTGAAGAAATTCTGCAGTTTATCTACCTTAACTATTTTTCATAATGAATAATCATTATGTTTATAGACATATATTTTCAAACTTGTTTGCTATAAATTATTAGCTACTAGCATTATGTGTTTTCTATTTTGTGTCTGTTATTATTTGCAACAGTTTTAAAAATATTGATCAAGTTTAATTTTAATTTTATAAAACAAAAAGGAAAAGAACCTGTTTTTTAAATATATAAATTTCAATAGTTATTATATACATTGCCATTACGCCTATTACGAGGCCGTATACAATTGTTTTATCATTTTAGTAAGATGAAAAAGATATTTTAGAGGGTTCATGAATTTATTTATTACCTCTTTATTATTCGGCGATCTACAAGAGAAATTACGTGTAGCACAAATTTTATTCGTTCATAAATCATAACAAAAACCACAGCTTGATAGATATGTGGCGCCCGCAAACTCCAAATAATCTAGGGCGGGCCCAAACCCACGTCCGTGGTCTGAGTCACTGCGGATCCAGTCAGAGAAAGTAGGTGTCGTACAGCGCGTACATACGTCAGATTGTGACTCCAGAGACTAGGTGTGTCTTAATCCAACTGGACAAAATTTGTACAAATTTATGGCGCGATTAATCAGTGTCGGACATAGCTTGGTTGTGTTAGAAATTTGGAACAGTTTGCAAACATTTGCAAACGCTGTTTTATTGTATTCATTTATCACTTGCACTTTAACGTACTTAAACAAGAATCGTACTTGGTATATTTGAGGGTAGACTTTCGACAACCATTAAGTACGTTTTCTCATGAAAATGAGATTACGTATTTAATAAGCTCTCGAATGTCGATTCGCAAATATCTATACTATTATATAAAAGTCTAATGACGTGTGTGTATGTGTGTGTGCGCATGCATGTGTGTGTGTGTGTGTGTGTGCGTGCGTGTGTGTGTGTGTGTGTGTGTGTGTGTGTGTGTGTGTGTGCGTGCGTGCGTGTGTGTGTATGTGTGTGCGGGTGTGCGTGCGTGTGTGTCTGGGTTACAACGGGCTTTACTTTCGTTTTATTTTTATTTTACCTTTATTTATTTAGATATTTTTCATGAATTATTTATTTTCGCAAGCCATTTCTGTTCTTTTTTTTAAATTTACCTACTTCTATTTACTTCTTTTACATTTATTTTTACTTACTTTTATATTTTGCGACATATTGTAACATTATTTTAGTTAAGAATATAATATTAATATTATTTTCCTACTTTTATTTAAAAATTTCATCAAGGCTCTGCCCCACTGGCCTTGAAAACTCCCTTAACACCCAATTATCTGTACTACATTATATTCTTAGTTTAATCAGCTGATAATCACCTGTAAAAGTCACTTTTAAACACAATTAACCAGGTGGTAGTACATGTTTGTTGTTATTCATCTTTCAAGGTTAGATATACTTTACAAATGTCATGTTACAAGCAGAAAATTTTCCTTCCCTTGGTTTTTCAAGACAATAATCTGTAAGTTTATAAACTATAGTTTGATATATTTATTGGGATTTAATTTCAGTAAATTAAATTCACAACAAATACAAATACAAACTAAATCAATAGAAATATGTCAACCCTGTACAAAGGATGGTTACTATGCTAGTACCATATAAGATTCTTGTTGACATTAAAGTGTCAGTTGTATATATATATATATATATATATATATATATATATATATATATATATATATATATATATATACATATGTATATATATATATATATATATATATATATATACATATATATATATATATATATATATACATATATATATATATATATATATATATATATATGTGTGTGTGTGTGTGTGTAATTAAACAAGATGTACTACAAGATGACCTATACCATGTAAGATTCTTGTTTAAGTACATATAGTGAAAGTGATATATATATATATATAGAACATAGGTCAATATACAAATACAATAATTATAATTGAATTTACAATTCAAAGCTTTTCTTTGGCTTACAGTACCAACATCATCAGGAATATTAAACAATTAAAATTGACATATGTGCAAATTTGATTAAATAAATAGTTATGCCAAATAAATTACAATGTTGCTAAAATTTTTATTTTGCTGCCCTAACACTACAAACACTGAATATATTATCAAATTTAGATTTTACTTGTATTTGTTCATTTATCAATTCATTATTAGTACTGTATTATATTTAAGTATTTCTAAAGCTTCATAAATATTCATTCTCAGGCCTTTGTTAATTTCTTTTACAAGTATCATATTATCTATATTAGGAAATATGTGATTATTATTAATACAATTACTAGCAAAATTTGATTTATAAATTTCTGGCTTTTTATATGCATTAAAATGCTCTTTATATTCATCTTAAAGTTTTTTCTTAGTTTGTCCCATATAAACTATTTTTTGGTAATGAAGTAAAAAATATCACAAAATTGTTTAAAGGAAGCAACATAAAATTCGCATATAATACTAATAATAAATTAATGAATATAAAGTATGCATGAAAAAAACGGTGTAGGAAATTAGAATGTGATTTAAAAAAAAAAAAAGAGCAACATTGTAATTGATTTGGCATAACTATTTATTTGATCAATTTTGTACATATGTTAATTTTAATTGTTTAATATTCCTGATGATGTTGGTACTGTTAGCCAACGAAAAGCTTTGAGTTGTAAATTCAATTATAATTCTTGTATTTGTATATTGACTTATGTTCTTTATTAATACACAAGAATAAATATTGCGATATATATATATATATATATATATATATATATATATATATATATTAATGTAAAAGTAATTTTTATTTACAAATGTTTATGAATAATAAAATATAGGGCAACATTTATGAATAAAGTTTTCATAGCATTACGGCGAGTAGTATTTGCCCCCGTGGATGGGCCTGCAACACCTTCCCTGGTATTAGTTGTATTTAAGATTGCCAGTTGCCTTCTCTACGTTGTTTTTCACGCCAAAGTTCCAGGTCTTACAATGTCGCGAGGCGATGCTGATCCCACTGTATGACCAGATTAGGCAGCGACCGCCAAGGTCATTACCATAAGCCGATTGAATATTCATCACATGCATTTAAATAAATTGTTTGCCAAATTCGAGCATTACCATAATATCCGTAATTCGGGGGGGGGGGGGGTGCCCAGCTTAACACAATGCCTAACTGATTAAGATATTATGACATTAAGCAACAACGTAGGCTTACAAATAGAAACATTCATATAAGTAAGTAGTTTGCACAGCCACTCAAACGTCCAGTCCACAT
>JBAIZL010000035.1:6760000-6830000 GCA_036971475.1 Prosapia bicincta | reverse complement strand
TAAAAGGAAACCCGAGAGTCATACAACTTTTTGTGTAGGGTACATTGGAGCCCGAGATTCATACAACCTCCTGGTCAAGAATTCATGGAAGCCCGAGAGTCATACAACCTCCTGGTCTAGAGTAAAAGGAAGCCCGAGAGTCATACAAGCTTTTTGTGTAGAGTTCATGGAAGCCCGAGAGTCATACTACCTCCTGGTCTACAGTAAGGAAGCCAGAGAATCATACAACCTCCTGGTCTAGAGTAAGGAAGCCAGAGAATCATACAACCTCCTGGTCTAGAGTAAAAGGAATGCCGAGAGTCATACAACCTCCTGGTCTAGAGTAAAAGGAAGGCCGAGAGTCATACAACCTTCTGGTCTAGAGTAAATGAAAGCCCGAGTGTCATACAACCTCCTGGTCTGGAGTAAAAGGAAGGCCGAGAGTCATACAACCTCCTGGTCTAGAGTACAAGGAAGCCCTGAGAGTCATACAATCTCCTGGTCTAGAGTACAAGGAAGCCAGAGAGTCATACAACCTTCTTGTGTAGAGTACGTGGGTTCCCGAGAGGTATACAACCTCCTGGTCTAGAGTTCATGGAAACACGACAGTCCTACAACCTTCTTGTGTAAAGTACATGGGAGCCCGAGAGTCATACATTCTCCTGGTCTAGAGTAAAAGCAGGCCCAAGAGTCATACAACCTTCTTGTGTAAAGTACATGGGAGCCCGAGAGTCATACAACCTCCTGATCTAAAGTTCATTGAAGCCCGAGAGTCATACAACCTCCTGGTATAGAGTAAAAGGATGCCCGAGAGTCGTACAACCTCTTTGTATAGAGTATATGGGAGCCCGAGTGTCATACAACCTCCTGGTCAAGAGTTCATGGAAGAACGAGAGTCTTACAGCCTAATGGTCTAAGGTAAAAGAAAGCTCGGGAGTCATAAATCATTTTTGTGTAGAGTACATGATAGCCCGAGAGTCATACAACCTCCTGGTCTAGATTAAAAGGAAGCCCAAGAGTCATACAACCTCCTGGTCTAGAGTACAAGGAAGTCCGAGAGGCATACAACCTCCTGGTCTAGAGTACAAGGAAGCCCGAGAGTCATACAACCTCCTGGTCTAGAGTACAAGGAAGCCCGAGAGTCATATAATCTTTTTGTGTAGAGTTCATGAAAACCCGAAAGTCATACAACCTCCTGGTCTAGAGTAAAAGGAAGTCCAAGAGTCATACAACCACCTGGTCTAGATTAAAAGAAGCCCGAGAGTAATACAACAATCTTATTTAGAGTTCATGGAAGGCCGAGAGTCATACAACCTTCTGGTCTAGATTAAAAGGAAGCCCGAGAGTCATACAACCTCCTGGTCCAGAGTAAAAGGAAGCCCGAGAGTCATACAGCCTTCTTGTGTAGAGTTCATGGAAGCCCGAGAGTCATAAATCCTCCTAGTCTAGAGTAAAAGGAAGCCCGAGAGTCATAAAGCCTTCTTGTGTAGATTTCATGGAAGCCGAGAGTCATACAACTTTCTGGTCTAGAGTTCATGGAAGCCCGAGAGTCATACAACCTCCTGGTCTAGAGTAATAGAAAGCCCGAGAGTCATACAACCTTCTTGTGTATAGTTCATGGATTCCCGAGATTTATACGTGCAAACTTGCATATTTACTAGTAGTTTGTACTATACAAAGTACTTTATATTCAGGCAGTAACCGAGTAATCCCTTTTAATGTGAGAGAAAAGATTAGACCGGGAAGGTGGGGAAATAAATCCATTTGCATTGGGAACAGGGGAATTATAATTTCCACTGGCACGATGGCATAACTGAATTTAATATACTCTTTTACTCAACCAAGGGGATGGTTATGCCTTCACAGTTTATTATGTTGTAAGATAATTTGTTGAATGTATTCAGCGAGGAATGACAAACAACATAAGGTGCGGCAACCCAGCATGGTCCCCTGCGGAAATAAGTTATTCTTAAACGTGTAATACAATGTTCGGTATATTGCCAATTTAGTTACCTTTCTTCAGAGAAACAGTCCGATACGATCAATGATCAGATAAGCGTGAAATCAGGGGCCGGCAAATCACTTGGCAACCCCGCACAGAACCGGATATTGTAGAGTGCGTACGTGTCGCTGAGAAGTTCGTCCATATAATACGGTTGTCCAATCAATGCAAGCAAAGCTGTATTGTCAAATTAGGCGAGACGAAAGATAATGGAACGTTGATTCACTTAATCTACCTTCAGCACATTCGGTCCTGATTGCTTAGGTATATATTTCATAGCTTTCGGTTATTTAACAAGGTTATTTACCCAAACATATTAGTCTGAGGTTAGCGCATGGCACCGATAGATAGGTTTATAAAACTCTTGTAAGTTTTGAAATTATTTACGTTTTAGAAAACAGAAAATTCTCAAATTTCTTTGAACATGCAAACTGCAAGATAAGGAAGTTTATTTTGCTTTCCGATAAAACAACTGTAACATACATGTACTTACATTAAACGTTAAGACAAGGGAGTTTATTTTGCTTTCAGATAAAACAACTGTAACATACATGTACTTACATTAAACCTTAAGACAAGGGAGTTTATTTTGCTTTCAGATAAAACAACTGTGACATACATGTACTTACATTAAACCTTAAGACAAGGGAGTTTATTTTGCTTTCAGATAAAACAACTGTGACATACATGTACTTACATTAAACCTTAAGACAAGGGAGTTTATTTTGCTTTCCGATAAAACAACTGTAACATACATGTACTTACATTAAACCTTAAGACAAGGGAGTTTATTTTGCTTTCAGATAAAACAACTGTGACATACATGTACTTACATTAAACCTTAAGACAAGGGAGTTTATTTTGCTTTCAGATAAAACAACTGTGACATACATGTACTTACATTAAACCTTAAGACAAGGGAGTTTATTTTGCTTTCAGATAAAACAACTATGACATACATGTACTTACATTAAACCTTAAGACAAGGGAGTTTATTATGCTTTCAGATAAAACAACTGTGACATACATGTACTTACATTAAACCTTAAGACAAGGGAGTTTATTTTGCTTTCAGATAAAACAACTGTAACATACATGTACTTACATTAAACCTTAAGACAAGGGAGTTTATTTTGCTTTCAGATAAAACAACTGTGACATACATGTACTTACATTAAACCTTAAGACAAGGGAGTTTATTTTGCTTTCAGATAAAACAACTGTGACATACATGTACTTACATTAAACCTTAAGACAAGGGAGTTTATTTTGCTTTCAGATAAAACAACTGTGACATACATGTACAGTACTTACATTAAACCTTAAGACAAGGGAGTTTATTTTGCTTTCAGATAAAACAACTGTGACATACATGTACTTACATTAAACCTTAAGACAAGGGAGTTTATTTTGCTTTCAGATAAAACAACTGTGACATACATGTACTTACATTAAACCTTAAGACAAGGGAGTTTATTTTGCTTTCAGATAAAACAACTGTAACATACATGTACTTACATTAAACCTTAAGACAAGGGAGTTTATTTTGCTTTCAGATAAAACAACTGTGACATACATGTACTTACATTAAACCTTAAGACAAGGGAGTTTATTTTGCTTTCAGATAAAACAACTGTGACATACATGTACTTACATTAAACCTTAAGACAAGGGAGTTTATTTTGCTTTCAGATAAAACAACTGTGACATACATGTACTTACATTAAACCTTAAGACAAGGGAGTTTATTTTGCTTTCAGATAAAACAACTGTGACATACATGTACTTACATTAAACCTTAAGACAAGGGAGTTTATTTTGCTTTCAGATAAAACAACTGTGACATACATGTACTTACATTAAACCTTAAGACAAGGGAGTTTATTTTGCTTTCAGATAAAACAACTGTGACATACATGTACTTACATTAAACCTTAAGACAAGGGAGTTTATTTTGCTTTCAGATAAAACAACTGTGACATACATGTACTTACATTAAACCTTAAGACAAGGGAGTTTATTTTGCTTTCAGATAAAACAACTGTAACATACATGTACTTACATTAAACCTTAAGACAAGGGAGTTTATTTTGCTTTCAGATAAAACAACTGTGACATACATGTACTTACATTAAACCTTAAGACAAGGGAGTTTATTTTGCTTTCAGATAAAACAACTGTGACATACATGTACTTACATTAAACCTTAAGACAAGGGAGTTTATTTTGCTTTCAGATAAAACAACTGTGACATACATGTACTTACATTAAACCTTAAGACAAGGGAGTTTATTTTGCTTTCAGATAAAACAACTGTGACATACATGTACTTACATTAAACCTTAAGACAAGGGAGTTTATTTTGCTTTCAGATAAAACAACTGTGACATACATGTACTTACATTAAACCTTAAGACAAGGGAGTTTATTTTGCTTTCAGATAAAACAACTGTAACATACATGTACTTACATTAAACTTTAAGACAAGGGAGTTTATTTTGCTTTCCGATAAAACAACTGTAACATACATGTACTTACATTAAACCTTAAGACAAGGGAGTTTATTTTGCTTTCAGATAAAACAACTGTAACATACATGTACTTACATTAAACCTTAAGACAAGGGAGTTTATTTTGCTTTCAGATAAAACAACTGTAACATACATGTACTTACATTAAACTTTAAGACAAGGGAGTTTATTTTGCTTTCAGATAAAACAACTGTAACATACATGTACTTACATTAAACCTTAAGACAAGGGAGTTTATTTTGCTTTCAGATAAAACAACTGTGACATACATGTACTTACATTAAACCTTAAGACAAGGGAGTTTATTTTGCTTTCAGATAAAACAACTGTGGTACATACGTGTATTTATATAAGAAGGTTAGGGGAACTTTAAATCCTAATGTACGTACGTTTCGTTCAGGAACCACTCAATAGGGGAACGCTTGTAGTTTCCTCAGGAACTACAATATTGACACACATTGTAGTCACATTAGAATAACAATAGAAAATTTAAAATTCTCACGCCTACTCAGTTAGGCAATATGATTGGTGTTTGGGATGATAACAATAAGGTTAATGGTGGTCGTTATATACTCAATACTTCTTCATTGTGACGTAATGATACAATACATGTTCTATGATTGTGCAGTATGAGCAATAAATTACTAATTGCGCCTTGTTGTTCATAGATGCTTATTAGTTGCATTTAATTTTTGTAAGGAGCAACGGTTAAAGTTATTTATCAGCTGTATGAACAAAAACTATTGAAGTAAAAAAGTTTTAAAATGGTCTTTATTAAATATCTCTGTCGGAATGTTTGAACAGAGCGCCTGCGTAGTAGAGAGAGCGTTTCATTCGGGAGTCGCGGACCGAGGCGTCAGTTTACTTTTTGCGCTTGTGACCGGTCCACGCCTAAAACCGAAGGTCAGGCACAACCAGGTACAGTTATCTTAGAAACGCCCGAACAAAGACTGCAGCATCTATCACGGGGAGGCAACACAAAAAAGTAGTCGCGCTGTTCAAAAAGAGGTATTTCGAAGTAGGCGTCTGATATACTTGTTCGACTCAATGCGAAGGCCGACCAGTCTGACGTAGAGATTTATCTTCTGGTTTCCACAGGACAACGACCTTCTTCAGGAGAAATTGCGTCTTCTTATGGTCAAAACATTTTAAATTAAATCGGTGAAGATTTGTTTTACGGGTTTATTGAACTTTAAAAGTGTTAAGGATATTTAAAATAGTTTGACCGTGTGACAAGTTGAAGGTCATAGCCTTTGGGCTCCCAGATAGTGCCTGAAGTTAAATTTCGGATTTCTATAGTTCACTTATATCTCCGACAGCTACGTTGTTTATGTATTTCACTAAACAGGCTAATGGGCTGCTAGGAAGCCACTTATTGTTATCATTTGCAGAGGCACTTTCTGACATTTATGAGGCTTACAAATACGTGGCTCGATCCACGTGGTTATCGTTAGATGCTTTACATTGGTCGTGACACAAGGCTAGTGACGTCACATGTCAGTGTCGGGGCAACGTTATGTTTTCTTACACACTCTAACAAGTGCCACCTTGTTTTGGTTTAATGAGAGCACCCGTTTCTGGAGAAGTGTCACTTTGTTGACTAACGCCGTACTTATCAAGCTGTCTACTTGGACAGTCCACATTAAATGTTTGACTACTAAAGGCAGTAGCCATATTAATATATATTGAAGAGTGTAAAATAGTAGCTCAGATTGCAGATGGAAGAGTTGTTAGTTTTTCACGGAAACAGAAGCGCACCAAGCCAGGGTTTGAAATCACCCTTGAAGGATTTTAGAATTTTTTTTAAAGCCCTAAATGGACTTTAAATTGGCCATTTTGTAATAAATTCCATATAAACTTAAAGGTTTCATAGGGAAATCTATTATACCTGCAACATTTTCCCATAAGGTGAGTTGGCAGTTTGCCAAAGCGTTGAGACTAACGTTCAAGAAGAAGGAAGATATCGAAGACAGAAGAGTTTTGACTTGGGGCACCTAGACCTTCGACTTTTATCTCCCAGAAAAATAGATGAAAATGTTGAAAATCTTTACAATTTTTCGTATGAGACACGCCCCCACGAAAAAAAATTAGTTAGAATTACAAGGGAATTCTATAATTTAAACTTGAATTAAAAACAATCAGATTAACCTCAATTTATATTTATGTAAAATATAATTAAAAAAACCTGTAAAATTCAAACATAAATTAAATAATTATTAAAAAATTTACCATCCAATAAGCTTTGAGTTTTTTTTAATATTACGTAAGTTTTACTGGGTGTCCAACTATAGTCTTAAAGTCAAAAATGTCTCTAAAAGAATCCACAACCCCGATAAATGGCTAAAAGGCATATATGTGGATAATTGGTTTTTGTTAAAAATTCAGAAGTTGATTCTCCTGAGAGGTTAATTGCTTGAGCTACAGGGTTCGGATACAAGGGATAAACCATTACTTTCCTGCTGACAAGGACTGGTTTAACATTAAAAGGTAAAAGAAGTGTTGGAGATGTGACGCCCGGAGGTACAAAAGTGGTTGAGGAGTTGAGGTAAGCCGTATGAAAATACTGACTGGAATTATTGATTTCAGAGAGTAAATGGAAAGCTCTTATTAAAACAACTTCCATTTTGTAGCTTACAAGTGGAATGTAGCCTCAATTTATATGCTATCTAAACGAGTTTACTTCATAGAGAATAAAACAGACTTTCACGGTAACAGACTAATTTTTTAAGAAACTTCAAATGACCAACTTGTTTTATTGAAATTCTCTTCTACAAATCGGAATATCTAGACCAATCAAACAAGATTCCGCTGAGCAGAAGTCCTTGCAGCGCGTGTTTTTATCTCCAGACCGAAGTTTGCATTGTGTGTCTTTCAGATGTTAAACGCATTGGTCATGTTCTTGCGTTGAATCAATAAAAATTATTTACCAGCTGTTTGTTACGGCTTGACCTTGAAACTTCGAGGTCAACTAACGACACACCTTTGTACTCAATTTACCCAGTCGTTAAGCCTTTGTAGTTTATTACCAGATTTTAGTATAAATGCATAAATAAACGATGCAAATAAAGTGCAATGACCTCAGTCATGTAATAAAACCATAGAAAACTTTTCGTGGTCTTCTAGTGACATGGTGATGGTTACTGATAATGTAAAATATGTAGAAATTTGAAAAAATGCTTTATTGTTTAATTGTGTAGGTGATTAGCTTGCTTTAAAGCAGGGGTCCGCACTAGGAATACTTTGAGAGCCAAAAATTTTGCATACAATTTTCCTGAGGGCCGCAAGTACAAGAGGCACTAAATAACTGACAAACAATATGATTATAACATACGTTTATTACATTACCAACATAAATGAACTGTTTTGCGCATAAAAAAGTTTGAAAATGTTTTATTTTTTACTTAGTTAATTCTTTGAAGTTGATGGGCGAAATCTTTCATAGTCCTCTAATATGGCATCCATGTTGGCAGGTTGGGAAGAAACTGAAATTCTTAAAATGTTCTCAACATTCTCACTTGTTAGCCTAGATCTGTACTTGTTTTTTACAAACTTCAGCTTACTGAAAAAACACACAATATTTTCTGAGCACATTCAAGTGAGTTAGGAAATTTGTCCTTTTCAACAACCCTCCAAAACTCATAGTGAGCTTTATTCTTCATCTTTTCTTCAAAAATACTTTTGAGTTCCGTATCGTTCTGAAGATAGATTAATTCATTTTTCAAATCCCTAGCTTCATATCCAAAAACAGAAAGATGAGCTACATTAGCTGGTTTCATTGCCCATGGATTTTCTACCAAGCGAAATGGTTCCTCATACTTCCTGACGTCACTAAACCTCTGAGACATTTCTTCCTTCAGGTCTTTCAACAGTTTTAGTAAATCGCAGTTTTTAACTTCAGTAGTTTGAGTAATTAATTAAGTTTAGTAAAACAACGACAGATTTTCAAAACACTCTGAATATAATATTCATCCCGCGGGCCGCGTAGTGAGGATGCCTGCTTTAAATTTTTGATTTTTAAGTATGCTCAGGTCTAAAAATAAAGCGGCCATGTGGCTGTCATTTTACATATAAAGAACGAAACGTTTAGTGAGGACAATGAGTTTCTCCTAATTACCAGCAATCTGAAACTTGAAAAATTTATAACCTCGTATTTTTTGTAAAGCTTTTAAATAGAGAAAATGTTTCATATAAAAAAAGAAAAGGCTAGAAAGATTTCGGAAGTTAGAATTACATTTAATTTGCAAATGACTTCACTGTAAAAGATTGAAATAATTGTTGGTTAGTTTAAAATAATTTAGTGGTTTACTTGAATTTTTTTTTTAAAAACATAAATTTGTATTTCTTCGAAAAAAACTGACAAATTTTGATAAAAATTTATTCAGAAGAATTTTCTTTAATTTGTTTTATAAAATTTGTTATTAGGTTTTTCATATTCAAGGAAAGGTATTTGGAGATATGCCTAAAGAAGAAGCAACCTCCATGTCCCACGGCCACAAAATTATAGCCTCTTCCAAAACCAATGTCCAGCAATTTTCCTGACATATTTATGTTTATCTTTTGGTCAAAATCATAGGTTTTACGCTAAACAGCATTTAATTGTACACAAAACTTGCGTTGTTAAGGAACTGAGAATCCATTGGTAATATCGGTCAAGAACAATGCCCACAAAGGCAGGTATGCAGCCTATGTCAACACTTGGCTAACTCCTGGCAGTCGGGTTGGGTTTCTAGTGAATTCTAATTGGTAATTGCTCCCATGACCTACGCCAACTAGCCAATCGTTTTATACTCGTCACGCTGTCCATTTGCTCTTTAGTTATTCTGTTGCTATGTTAGTTTTCCATTAGCCATTAACTTTTAGTTATATTATTCCTAAATATGATTTTAATACAAACTCCGAAAATCCCTAGTTTTTTACAATTAAAATTGTTTAGCTCAACTAAATAATTTTTAGTTTTCATTTAGTTGAACTTCAGATTTTAGAGATTGGGATTTTTTGGGAATGATAGTTACACGAGTACACGGTCGCATGTTTCTTGCAGGCCCACTCTGTAATGAAATCCTAAAGAAGTGGCCCCGCCATTTTAGGATGAGGGATTAGAAGGGGTGGATGGAATAAGGTAGGTCGTGGGAAAAGACTTCTTGTACTGGAATTTGAGAAAATATTTTTGAGGCAGGATAGCTTACCTGAAGTGAAGAAAAGTTACTTAAAACAGAAGTTAGGGTCAAGTTCGAACCGAAATTAGGGCTTTAAGAAAGGTCGAATAAACAAGTAATTAAGTTTTTTCAAACATTAATTAATTGAATAAAATTAATAATGAATTAACTTTAGTTTTATATGGAAGAAAACTTCTCACAAATGGGGCAAAGTGTGCAATATAGTTATCGTCTTATTTGGCTTAAAATAAGTGATGACATGATTCCATAAAACAGCTGATTTGATGTTATAGGTCATGTGGTAGAACAGCATAACATAGGTTATGTTACTTTATTTATATTAATTGGAATCATTCAATAAAAAGTAAATCAAATATAAGTTTTCTGTGTTGACAAAAGTAAAAATTTATATTCATTTAAAATTCTTTTTTATATCATTTTTTTTATTTAAATATGTCTCTTGTTAATGAAAATCTCTTTATATTACAAATACCAAGAAAATATTGGTCTCACAATAATAAAGAGGAAAACAACAATTGTTAACGTAGGCTAACCGGTTGCTGCATTCTACGACACCTTACTTATTTCCTTTCACAAACAAACCTATCCATACGGATACTTTGTTGGTAGATTGTTATAACTGATAGAGGTATAGTGAACTGTATGTATAACACGAATGTGGTAGAATAGAGTTCTCTGTTTTATAAAGAAATATTCAGTTATAAAATTTCAGTGTGTGTATGCGTTGAGGCTATGTTCGAATATTTTAAAATTGAACATCTATTTGTCGTTTGATACATTTAAAATAACTTTCTTGTTTAAAATGTATTTTTAAGTAACATTTTCAACTAAATCGAAAAGAAGTTGTAGCCAATTTATTATAGCCTATATGTAATAAAAATGTTATTCAGTATTCAAATGAAATTATTTATATTTTTTTACTACTTGACATTTTAAGTTGGAGCTTATAAAATTCAAAAGAATATTTTTTTCATTTATAATATTATTTACCTCAAATAAATATTGTTTTGGCCGACTTTATCTTTACTGGAATGTTTACTTGTGATACGGTCTTATCACTTCTTCTTCAGATATCAATTTAGTAGGAAGTTAGCATCATTAGTAAGAACTTTAGTTCTATAGAGAGTTCACTGTGTTTAGTTCTATGGAGCATTTTTACTACGTCCAAGTGATATTCACTTGGCTATTTTGTGTTCTACAATGTGCGACGGAGGTAGATTTTACATCTTCCAATATCATTATTTCGTAATTACAATTACCTTTTAAAACAGAACGAATCTTGTTCAATGCTAATACTTTATAATGACAGCACCATCGGTGTACGTGTTATTAGACAAGTCCTATGTGGACAATACAGATTTATAAGAGGTCCCTTCAACAGGGCCTAATCTACTGTAGATCTCTGACATACAGTAAACTGTTAGTAAAAATCTAAAATATCCAATATCTATAATCATTAATAAATTGTTTCAACGTACCTTTATAAACTTTATTCGTAAAATCGATGTTGCGAAATGTCAAAAATAATATTTTCTATAAGTAAACGTTATAGGTTAAACCATTCTGGCATCTAACCTGTTTTCTATGAGTAAACTTTAAAGGTTAAACTATTCTTGCAACTAACTTGTTTTCTGTGAGTTAACTTTATACGTTAAACCAATCTTGTGACTAACCTGTTTTCTATGAGTAAAAGTTATAGGTTAAACCATTCTGGCATCTAACCTGTTTTCTATGAGTAAACTTTAAAGGTTAAACTATTCTTGCGACTAACTTGTTTTCTGTGAGTTAACTTTATACGTTAAACCATTCTTGTGAATAACCTGTTTTCTATGAGTAAAAGTTATAGCTTAAACCATTCTGGCATCTAACCTGTTTTCTGTGAGTTAACTTTATAGGTTAAACTATTCTTTCGACTTACATGTTTTCTGTAAGACTATTTTATTTTCTAGGAACAAGCCAAGCTTATGGAGACCTCAGACTTTCTAAGACTCGTCAAACAACCGACATTTGTGGACAAAACGTTAATGATAAGGCACGTGTTGGAAGGAACGGAGTTCAATCTGGTCACAGTTCCCAGGTGCTTCGGCAAGTCGACGAACCTAGACATGCTGCGAAGATTCTTAGAAATACCTATAGACGAGAACGAGGGCAAGCAAAGGCTGGAAGCTTTCCGACGCTTAAAGATCTACGCGGAATCACCGCGGCTTGTGGACGAACATTTTGGGAAATATCCCGTTTTATTCGTGAACTTTGATCACCCGTTTACTGCAGAAAGCTACAACGACGCAATGTTTGTCCTGGCAAGGATAGTCCAAGAAAGCTTTCAACAGCACAAGTACTTGAGCACTAGCCGAAGCCTGGACGAGGAACAAAAGAGCCTAGTTAGAGCCTGGTGTACGGATGAGAGTTTCCGCCTAATGTCCAAGAAGGACGTAAAGGCTGGTCTGAAGACACTCACCAGGTATTTGTTTACACATTACAACTCTACTCAGGTGTTTCTATTGGTGGACGATTACGATGCCCTTATATTAGATAGTATATTTCACGCAGATGAAAAAGATATGCACAAAATGCTAAAGTTGTTATACGGTCAGCTGTCGAAGCTCGTGAAGTCCAACGGTCACGTGGGAAATGCCTTCATGTCAGGAGTCTCGTTCATTTTCTCGCTTTACCAACCTTCCATAAGCAACGTGAGACTTCACAAGTTCCTCGACGACCATGTGTTTGTTGACTTCTATGGTTTCCAAAAACAAGAAGTGAAAATGTTACTTACAAGATTTAATATTAGCAATAAGGCAAAATTAGTCGCCAAATGGTATAACGGTTATATATGTAAAGGCAACCAGCGTCTATACAACCCTTACTCCGTTTTAAATTTTCTGTACACAAGAAAACCAAAAGTCTATTTGAAACTTTTGAAGCACGCTAATAACATGTCATACGCCTTTGACTTTGATGAAATAGTGAGGACTCTCTTAGTGATAAAGAGACACGAACCTGTAAAGATTTTACCTCTCTGCGATATGAGCAGAGGCCGTTTGCTGGGGTTGAGAAAAACTTTTAGATACCACTCTGTTTGGAACATAGAGGAAATTATCGCAAATCTCTTCTGGATCCATCTATTCGAGATGGGGTATTTAACTTACGAAAATAACAACACTGATTACATGATAATCCCAAATAAAGAAATACACAAATTTTACTTACAGACCTACGAAGGAGTTTACTGAATTTTGCAGATTCTTAAAACTGATATAAACTGTTAAGCAGATGTTGGAAGCCAGCTTCGTACGATTGTCTTTTGGGACAGTAACGATATTTTGGAACACAATACAGCTACAGACCATTACCTTCATCAGCAACTAGTGTCGAAGGAAATCATAAACGTGTTGAAAAAAATATTTGTTGCTAATGTAACAGCTAGTAGTTATAGTAACAAAAACATTTGACCTACAATTGTCACCATAAAACAGATTTTCGTTTATAACCTGAAGTGGCATTTATTTGTTTCATGTTGTGGTGGAATGACTGTGATGGTGCGTGCGTAGCCCTACACGGGAATAACCAAATCCTTACTCCTTCTTTAATACTAATTCCTGCAGGGGAACAAGAGACTGTAAGAACATCAAGCTGGAGACGAAGCGAAGCGAAATGTTTGTCTGAACATATTTGTAACGCAGAACAATAGCTGGCGCTCTAACAAACTGATAGACATATCAGAGGTAAATTAAAATTTGGGGGAGTGTTACTTAAAAGAAATAAAATAAAGGCAGCGTGATTGGATTTCACCCCAAAGCATCATCATTTCTATAGCGGGGCTGAATAATAAAGTATGTTTGAAATTTGTCAAGATCATTTCCAAGGCGCAATAAAACTAGAGTCCTTATCAATTTGAAAACTGTGCGATAAGTAGGACTCCAGATGGTCTCATCGTTTTGTCTCCTCGTGAGGGCATCCTTGGGGACTTCATTAGTTCATAAAATACTCAATTTGGAATGTACTCCACGACGAACGCATTACTGTTTTTAATTACACTCTACAGTAGCGATTCTGTTGCACGTGCGTACGATCAGTGGTAGATGGCAGAAATAAAAGTCACTAATAACCAAAACAAAATAAAACTACTCATCACCCCACATAACAAAGAACTGCATTTACTATATCTTAGTAAGTACAGAATAGCTTTCAAAGCTAGTAAGTATGACAAAGTTAACGCCCAACGATATAGATAATGAAGCAGTAGAACAGATTAGCTTTCAAAGCAAGTAAGAATGACAAAGTTAACGCCCAACGATATAGATAATGAAGCAGTAGAACAGATTAGCTTTCAAAGCAAGTGAGAATGACATAGTTAACGCCCAACGATATAGATAATGAAGCAGTAGAACAGATTAGCTTTCAAAGCAAGTAAGAATGACAAAGTTAACGCCCAACGATATAGATAATGAAGCAGTAGAACAGATTAGCTTTCAAAGCAAGTGAGAATGACATAGTTAACGCCCAACGTTATAGATAATGAAGCAGTAGAACAGAATAGCTTTCAAAGCAAGTAAGAATGACAAAGTTAACGCCCAACGATATAGATAATGAAGCAGTAGAACAGATTAGCTTTCAAAGCAAGTAAGAATGACAAAGTTAACGCCCAACGATATAGATAATGAAGCAGTAGAACAGATTAGCTTTCAAAGCAAGTAAGAATGACAAAGTTAACGCCCAACGATATAGATAATGAAGCAGTAGAACAGATTAGCTTTCAAAGCAAGTAAGAATGACAAAGTTAACGACCAACGATATAGATAATGAAGCAGTAGAACAGATTAGCTTTCAAAGCAAGTAAGAATGACAAAGTTAACGCCCAACGATATAGATAATGAAGCAGTAGAACAGATTAGCTTTCAAAGCAAGTAAGAATGACAAAGTTAACGCCCAACGATATAGATAATGAAGCAGTAGAACAGATTAGCTTTCAAAGCAAGTAAGAATGACAAAGTTAACGCCCAACGATATAGATAATGAAGCAGTAGAACAGATTAGCTTTCACAGCAAGTAAGAATGACAAAGTTAACGCCCAACGATATAGATAATGAAGCAGTAGAACAGTATAGCTTTCAAAGCAAGTAAGAATGACAAAGTTAACGCCCAACGATATAGATAATGAAGCAGTAGAACAGATTAGCTTTCAAAGCAAGTAAGAATGAAGCTGTTAACGCCCAACTATATAGATAATGAAGCAGTAGAACAGATTAGCTTTCAAAGCAAGTAAGAATGACAAAGTTAACGCCCAACGATATATATAATGAAGCAGTAGAACAGAATAGTTTTCAAAGCAAGTAAGAATAACAAAGTTAACGCACAACGATATAGATAATGAAGCAGTAGAACAGATTAGCTTTCAAAGCAAGTAAGAATGACAAAGTTAACGCCCAACGATATAGATAATGAAGCAGTAGAACAGATTAGCTTTCAAAGCAAGTAAGAATGACAAAGTTAACGCCCAACGATATAGATAATGAAGCAGTAGAACAGATTAGCTTTCAAAGCAAGTAAGAATGAAGCTGTTAACGCCCAACTATATAGATAATGAAGCAGTAGAACAGATTAGCTTTCAAAGCAAGTAAGAATGACAAAGTTAACGCCCAACGATATAGATAATGAAGCAGTAGAACAGATTAGCTTTCAAAGCAAGTAAGAATGACAAAGTTAACGCCCAACGATATAGATAATGTAGCAGTAGAACAGATTAGCTTTCAAAGCAAGTAAGAATGAAGCTGTTATCGCCCAACTATATAGATAATGAAGCAGTAGAACAGATTAGCTTTCAAAGCAAGTAAGAATGACAAAGTTAACGCCCAACGATATAGATAATGAAGCAGTAGAACAGATTAGCTTTCAAAGCAAGTAAGAATGACAAAGTTAACGCCCAACGATATAGATAATGAAGCAGTAGAACAGATTAGCTTTCAAAGCAAGTAAGAATGAAGCTGTTAACGCCCAACTATATAGATAATGAAGCAGTAGAACAGATTAGCTTTCAAAGCAAGTAAGAATGACAAAGTTAACGCCCAACGATATAGATAATGAAGCAGTAGAACAGAATAGTTTTCAAAGCAAGTAAGAATAACAAAGTTAACGCACAACGATATAGATAATGAAGCAGTAGAACAGATTAGCTTTCAAAGCAAGTAAGAATAACAAAGTTAACACCCAACGATATAGATAATGAAGCAGTAGAACAGTATAACTTTCAAAGCAAGTAAGAATGACAAAGTTAACGCCCAACGATATAAATAATGAAGCAGTAGAACAGATTAGCTTTCAAAGCAAGTAAGAATAACAAAGTTAACGCCAAACGATATAGATAATGAAGCAGTAGAACAGATTAGCTTTCAAAGCAAGTAAGAATAACAAAGTTAACGCCCAACGACATAGATAATGAAGCAGTAGAACAGATTAGCTTTCAAAGCAAGTAAGAATGACAAAGTTAACGCCCAACGATATAGATAATGAAGCAGTAGAACAGATTTGCTTTCAAAGCAAGTAAGAATGACAAAGTTAACGCCCAACGATATAGATAATGAAGCAGTAGAACAGAATAGCTTTCAAAGCAAGTAAGAATAACAAAGTTTACGCCAAACGATATAGATAATGAAGCAGTAGAACAGAATAGCTTTCAAAGCAAGTAAGAATGACAAAGTTAACGCCCAACGATATAGATAATGAAGGAGTAGAACAGAATAGCTTTCAAAGCAAGTAAGAATAATAAACTTAACGCCCAACGATATAGATAATGAAGCAGTAGAACATATTAGCTTTCAAAGCAAGTAAGAATGACAAAGTTAACGCCCAACGATATAGATAATGAAGCAGTAGAACAGAATAGCTTTCAAAGCAAGTAAGATTAATAAACTTAACGCCCAACGATATAGATAATGAAGCAGTAGAACATATTAGCTTTCAAAGCAAGCAAGAATAACAAAGTTTACGCCCAACGATATAGATAATGAAGCAGTAGAACAGTATAGCTTTCAAAGCAAGTAAGAATGACAAAGTTAACGCCCAACGATATAGATAATGAAGCAGTAGAACAGATTAGCTTTCGAAGCAAGTAAGAATGACAGAATTAACGCCCAACGATATAGATAATGAAGCAGTAGAACAGAATAGCTTTCAAAGCAAGTAAGAATAATAAACTTAACGCCCAACGATATAGATAATGAAGCAGTAGAACATATTAGCTTTCAAAGCAAGTAAGAATGACAAAGTTAACGCCCAACGATATAGATAATGAAGCAGTAGAACAGAATAGCTTTCAAAGCAAGTAAGAATGACAAAGTTAACGCCCAACGATATAGATAATGAAGCAGTAGAACAGATTAGCTTTCAAAGCAAGTAAGAATGACAAAGTTAACGCCCAACGATATAGATAATGAAGCAGTAGAACAGATTAGCTTTCAAAGCAAGTAAGAATGACAAAGTTAACGCCCAACGATATAGATAATGAAGTAGTAGAACAGAATAGCTTTCAAAGCAAGTAAGAATGACAAAGTTAACGCCCAACGATATAGATAATGAAGCAGTAGAACAGATTAGCTTTCAAAGCAAGTAAGAATGACAAAGTTAACGCCCAACGATATAGATAATGAAGCAGTAGAACAGATTAGCTTTCAAAGCAAGTAAGAATGACAAAGTTAACGCCCAACGATATAGATAATGAAGCAGTAGAACAGATTAGCTTTCAAAGCAAGTAAGAATGACAAAGTTAACGCCCAACGATATAGATAATGAAGCAGTAGAACAGATTAGCTTTCAAAGCAAGTAAGAATGACAAAGTTAACGCCCTACGATAGAGATAATGAAGCAGTAGAACAGATTAGCTTTCAAAGCAAGTAAGAATGACAAAGTTAACGCCCAACGATATAGATAATGAAGCAGTAGAACAGATTAGCTTTCAAAGCAAGTAAGAATGACAAAGTTAACGCCCAACGATATAGATAATGAAGCAGTAGAACAGAATAGCTTTCAAAGCAATTACGAATGACAAAGTTAACGCCCAACGATATAGATAATGAAGCAGTAGAACAGATTAGCTTTCAAAGCAATTAAGAATTACAAAGTTTACGGCCAACGATATAGATAATGAAGCAGTAGAACAGATTAGCTTTCAAAGCAAGTAAGAATGACAAAGTTTACTCTAAACGATAAAGATAATGAAGCAGTAGAACAGATTAGCTTTCAAAGCAAGTAAGAATAATAAACTTAACGCCCAACGATATAGATAATGAAGCAGTAGAACATATTAGCTTTCAAAGCAAGCAAGAATAACAAAGTTTACGCCCAACGATATAGATAATGAAGCAGTAGAACAGTATAGCTTTCAAAGCAAGTAAGAATGACAAAGTTAACGCCCAACGATATAGATAATGAAGCAGTAGAACAGATTAGCTTTCAAAGCAAGTAAGAATGACAGAATTAACGCCCAACGATATAGATAATGAAGCAGTAGAACAGAATAGCTTTCAAAGCAAGTAAGAATAATAAACTTAACGCCCAACGATATAGATAATGAAGCAGTAGAACAGATTAGCTTTCAAAGCAAGTAAGAATGACAAAGTTAACGCCCAACGATATAGATAATGAAGCAGTAGAACAGAATAGCTTTCAAAGCAAGTAAGAATAATAAACTTAACGCCCAACGATATAGATAATGAAGCAGTAGAACATATTAGCTTTCAAAGCAAGTAATAATAACAAAGTTTACTCCCAACGATATAGATAATGAAGCAGTAGAACAGTATAGCTTTCAAAGCAAGTAAGAATGACAAAGTTAACGCCCAACGATATAGATAATGAAGCAGTAGAACAGATTAGCTTTCAAAGCAAGTAATAATAACAAAGTTTACTCCCAACGATATAGATAATGAAGCAGTAGAACAGTATAGCTTTCAAAGCAAGTAAGAATGACAAAGTTAACGCCCAACGATATAGATAATGAAGCAGTAGAACAGATTAGCTTTCAAAGCAAGTAAGAATAACAAAGTTAACGCCCAACGATATAGATAATGAAGCAGTAGAACAGATTAGCTTTCAAAGCAATTAAGAATAACAAAGTTTACGCCCAACGATATAGATAATGAAGCAGTAGAACAGATTAGCTTTCAATGCAAGTACGAATGACAAAGTTAACGTCCAACGATATAGATAATGAAGCAGTAGAACAGATTTGCTTTCAAAGCAATTAAGAATAACAAAGTTTACGCCCAACGATATAGATAATGAAGCAGTGGAACAGATTAGCTTTCGAAGCAAGTAAGAATAACAAAGTTTACGCCCAACTATATAGATAATGAAGCAGTAGAACAGATTAGCTTTCAAAGCAAGTAAGAATAACAAAGTTTACGCCCAACGATATAGATAATGAAGCAGTAGAACAGATTAGCTTTCAAAGCAAGTAAGAATAACAAAGTTTACGCCCAACGATATAGATAATGAAGCAGTAGAACAGATTAGCTTTCAAAGCAAGTAAGAATAACAAAGTTTACGCCCAACGATATAGATAATGAAGCAGTAGAACAGATTAGCTTTCAAAGCAAGTAAGAATAATAAACTTAACGCCCAACGATATAGATAATGAAGCAGTAGAACTGATTAGCTTTCAAAGCAAGTAAGAATAACAAAGTTTACGCCCAACGATATAGATGATTAAGCAGTAGAACAGATTAGCTTTCAAAGCAAGTAAGAATGACAAAGTTAACGCCCAACGATATAGATAATGAGCAGTAGAAGTTACATAACTTAGAGTTATGAGACGTCTATCGAATATTTAGGCCATAAAACTGTATTTTCAATCAGATATTTTTTGAAACCTTTTTTAGAAATTATTCTACTTGGAAACACCAATACATTAAGGAACAAGAACACAAGTAAGAATAGGCTTTAGCTACGTTTGTGAGCACAGACAGGGATTAGATAATCATGAAGACTAGCCTATAATATATAATGTATTCCTCAACAATAATGTAACAATGTAATTAAAAGTATAATTATATATAGTGAGTGTAACCTAAAACAATATCTATACTTTACCTAAGTATAAGTTTGAATGTGTGTTACCATGATGATCTACCAACAGCCCTCGACACAACTGAAAATATGGAAATCAATAGTTAGGATCAATCCCAGTGGACGGATATTTAAAGTTTAACAGAAACGTGTTTTTGAGAGACGTAAGATCTTTGATGTAAAAACGCTTGGAAAGTCGAACAGAACCAAAACTTAGGACAAGTTCCAGATGCCATTTCAGTGGGAGCCTGTCGGTGTGACGTCACTTTCTGACCCTCTGACGTCACTTTCTACACGTCACTTGGGACATGAAGGAGTTGTACAAGGTACTTTAACATCGCAACTCACACGCTTGTATGCTTTAATGTTTACTTTACAAAACCTTAATGTTACATGCCTTTTACACACTAAGAAAGACAAGTTTTACAACACTGACTTAGAATTAGCGAGTCCTTCAAAATATATTTACTAACATTAAAAATTACATAAATAATAAATTGACAAACAATAAGAATACAAAATTTTAAACTGTCGTAATGATTGTATCCGAGAAGCCTAATTAGTGGTAATTTTTAACTATATTATTTATTCATACTTTAAAAATATCCAATCGAAATTATTATAAACTTATACAAGAGAAAATTATAATTACTTAAGTAACTAAGTAAAAGCTATTACTTACTTGCGTAACAATCGTTTCATTGGCAAAGCTGATCCGATACTTTCCCTTGCTTACTCCAATAATTACGTGATTTCTTCAGTGAATTCAAGATGATTACAACAAGCAATATTAGAGATAATTACTTTTGATAGATAATTTTTAATTACATTGTGTATTGAATCTCTATTTTACACTTTTTTTGTATGATAAGATTTTTTATATTCATAAAAGATGTTTTCTTATTTGTTTAAAAAGATATTTTAAATTTTGTTTATTATTATTTTATCTTTATTAATTGTAATTGCAGTTAAATTATACAATAAACGTTATGAAACTATAAAAAATCACAAAACTAATATCTTTATGGGATAATTTCACCTAATACTACTTATAAATCATAAATCTTTTACAAACATCAATTAAAATTACTAAATTACTTAAGAATCCATGAATGAAATCGGATCAGTTTTAGTTATTTGCTACTCAAGAGCACATTCCATTCACACGAGTTACAAACATATTTTATTTGTTATTTCTTTTACTGTTAAGGTTAATATCAATACAGAAAGAGAATTTAGGTGATTTTTATTCAATAAATAACTCTAACACGATTAGAACTCTGCCTTTGCTCAATACAGATTGATGGGGTATAGCTTATAGACGTCATTGGACACCCCCTTCGTAACTATCTGATTGGTGCCCGCGTTCCAAAATATCTGCTTCTGTAGCTGGCCGAGTTTGCCATCAGAGCCCAGACCGACCAGAGGCCCCGTCCCTCGGACTCCCGCAATGGCCGTGGCTACCGGGCGGGCAATGGCAAGTCCTCCTGGGCCTACCAAGGCAGTAGCTACGGGCTTAGAGGACGCGACTCCACCAGGCTGCAACAATTTCAAAAGATTTAATAATAGATATAAAAAAAAAATTAATAAATTCAATATAGAAGCGCACTAATTAATAGTATTAGACCCTAAGTGTTTCGATAAATATAACACTATACATAAAAACACCCACCCCAGCAAGTGCCAGTCCTACGGGCTTAGCTTCGGCCACAGATGCATTATCAGGAGGCGGGTTAATGGCCACAGATTCGTTATCGCCGTTGCCACTCTCTTCCATTCCCACATCCTCTTCTTCCTTGGTAGCTGGTTTATTTGAAATGTAAGTGCGACCCGAAGGATGGACAATGAGGAACTTGCCCCTGGCGCCCCCGTAGTAGGCCAAACTCTTGACACTGGACTGAGAAGTTTGAGGCGCTAACCTATAAAAGAAATATATTTTTGAAAGTTACGTAATAAAGTATTATATTTGTTTTATAATTTTGGTGTAACTTGTAGACACGTGATTATCCTCCCTCAAGCTTGACACAGGAGGCCATGATTTTCTGCATGCTTCGTTTTCTACCCTATCTACCTACATTCGAAATACTTTCTTATCCTTGTGAGCGACAATAAAATAGCTGTCTGGTCGCTATACAACTATTAAAAATATTTATTATTCAATTTAATAATGCTCTCTCAATTTCGTCGTGATATTAAAAGAGATATTTTAATATAATTAGTGAGGATTTTGTATGTAAAAATGTATTTTTAATGGAAAATAATTGTTTTATAAACACGATTTCTATTAGATTAATTGAATTTAATATAAACATTATATTTTTACTTCAATAGTTTCAAATATGTTTTGTTAATTACGACCAACTGTAAATGAATTTTACTACTTATTAGCTCAATACACTGGTCTATATTTCAATTCTAAATTACAATTAGCAGTTTTTGTGTTGTATATCTTGAGGTTTTTGTATACATATTTTGTTTTATTAACTTAGCAAAAAACCACTACTTACTAATTTATTCAGGAGACGCGTTTCGCACTAGGTCAGCGCAATATTCAATACTGTGAGTCACTGACAAAACTGTTGCTCATGTGTGTTGTGTTGGTGTGATTCTGTGGTGTATTTCTGTTCTGTGGTGTGTTATTGTTCATGGAGTAGTTGTTAATTATGTGTTCAAATATAGTATTTGATTGTAAGTGTGTTTTATCATTTATAATGTGTTTTGAATAGTAACTATGGTCTTCGTATATCTCGTACTTTTCTACTGTGTTAATTTTGTTGCCTTTTCTATGTAGTATAGAATTTTTAGATTAGTGTCAGTCTGTGAGTGTAGTGTGTTTTGTATCTGTATGGCGAAATTTGATTTGGGTTGTGTCTTTTTTATCTGTTTTACGTGTTCTTTGTATCTTGTAGTGAATGTTCTCCCTGTTTGTCCTATGTAAAAGCTGGGGCAGTTGTTGCATGTAGTCTTGTATACGCCTGCCCTATCGTGTTTATCTTGGCGTGTTTTTGAACGGCGTAGGTGTTATTTAATTGTTTTGGATGTTGTGAATGCTACTTTGTATTTACGTTTGCGGAACGAGGAAGCTATTATTTGTGATGTGTTTTCATGATATGTAAGTGCTATGAATTTTTGTGTTTGTGTGCTATTGATTTTTGTTGTAATATGTGTGCATTGATTTTGAGCATTATGTTGTTTATCAAGGTGTGTTTATAAGCTATGTGTTTTATTGTGTTTAGCTAATTTATTTTGTCTTCGTTGTTCATGGTTATGTTGATTAGTCTGTGTCATGGAATCCAAGGCAGCATGTTTGTGTTGTGTGTGGCGATTGGACGTGTTGTGGGAGGGGTAACTAGAGCTTTAGAGTCTATTGCAGCCTTCTAATAGACACCACTTCTACACAGTATTATGGGAGCCTTCATTTGTGTTGCTCTGATAAATTGTGACTACTATGAACTCAGATCCACTAGGCTTGTATGCTAACAACAGGAGCTAGCCATGATCCTATGGAATTCATACATGCATACATTTATAGGCAGATAGACTTCTTCTAACTAGATACATTGACTGATAAATAGATGAAAAACATAAAGGAAGATAGTATACGTTAATAGATAGATATATTTAGGGTACATAAATAGAAGGATAGGAAAATACATAAATGGATAGGTAGATAATGTACATAAATAGGTAAGGTATACAATTTATAAACAGATAGATATATTTAGGATACATAAATGGGTTTACAGAATGATAGGAAATATAAATAAATGGATAGGTAGGTAATATACATAAATAGATAGATAAGATACATAAATAGATGGATATTTCATTTTATATAATACATTATAGTTTGTGTGTGTGTGTTTATAAAAAAAATGATTTTTTCATCGTGAAATAATTGCAGGTTTGTTTAAGTATTGTGTTAATTAATGTTTGAGAGAAGTCGTACCACGGTTACACCAGTGACGTTTTGACAGATTTGTTTTCGCTGTGTCGGCAATTTTCTCATTATCAATAAATAAAAGAACAATAAGCTACCATAATAATGTCGTTATTTCAACGGTTGGTAGCAATGATCGAGGTCGGGATGTCGCAATAATGTTGGCAACACATTCAATCGATCTTTCAAGTCGTGTTAGAAGCATACAATGCGAACATTAGGTATTCAGAGGCTCAAACAAACAATGACACAAACTCATAGTCGGCCGGTCAGATCGTGAATTTATAATTCGACAGCGTTTAAGTGCAAGGAGTTGTCAAACATTTTATTAAATCTCATTTTCAAATTATTAGTTTTATTTTTCTTTATTCGAAATATCACTTGTAAAGGTCAAGTGGAAAGTTTTGAGTCAGAAAATAATTAATATTCCACACAAACCTATGTAGCGCCTAGTCTTTCTTACACGCTCGCTCTGTAGCTCCTAGTCTTTCTTACACGCTCGCTCTGTAGCGCCTAGTCTTTCTTACACGCTCGCTCTGTATCGCCTAGTCTTTCTTACATGCTCTCTCTGTAATGGATAAAAGAGGGGTTATAGCATCACGTATGCTTAGACCTTCTCTCCATCGCAGATGGAAGTAGGGCCGAGGAGAGGAGATAAAGATCCCCTTGCATTGATAACAGTAGGAAACTATAGGCGGTTCAGTTTATTATCTGATGTTCTTAATCCGAGTAAAAAGGCAAAATAATCTAACAACTTGTCGATAGCCCAACAAGTCAAATTGCATCCTCTAAAGTAGAGGGTTGTATGCTGTGGCCCAAAAAAGCTAAACTCCTCATGCAAAATATTCCTTACTGCATGTTCTTAATAAAAATATACCTTTCTTTCTTAGGGTCGCAATTACCTTACTTAAAGTCGCCATTACCTTACTTAAGGTCACCGTTACTTTACTTAGAGTCACCGTAACCTTACTTAAGGTCGCCATTACCCTTACTTAAGGTCGCCATTACCTAACTTAAAGTCGCCATTACCTTACTTAAGGTCGCCATTACCTTACTTAAAGTCACCATTGCCTTACTTAGAATCACCATTGCCTTACTTAAGGTCGCCATTACCTTACTTAAGGTCGCCATTACCTTACTTAAGGTCACCATTACTTTACTTAAAGTCACCATTGCCTTACTTAGAATCACCATTGCCTTACTTAAGGTCGCCATTACCTTACTTAAGGTCGCCATTACCTTACTTAAGGTCACCATTACTTTACTTAGGGTCGCCGTAACCTTACTTAAGGTCGCCATTACCTTACATAAGGTCACCATTGCTTTACTTAGGGTCGCCATTACTTTACTTAGGGTCGCCATTACTTTACTTAAGGTCGCCATTACCTTACTTAAGGTCACCATTACCTTACTTAAGGTCACCATCACTTTACTTAGGGTCGCCATTACTTTACTTAGGGTCGCCATTACTTTACTTAAGGTCGCCATTACCTTACTTAAGGTCACCATTACTTTACTTAGGGTCGCCGTAACCTTACTTAAGGTCGCCATTACCTTACTTAAGGTCGCCATTACCTTACTTGAGGTCACCATTACTTTACTTAGGGTCGCCATTACTTTACTTAAGGTCGCCATTACCTTACTTAAGGTCACCATTACTTTACTTAGGGTCAGTGTGCTGAGATGTGTATAATAGAATGGAATAGAAGTAGAAATAAACAAAGAAGAAGAAGAAAGTGGCAGGAGGATACCTAGCCTCGCGACTTTAATCCTCCTCCCGAAAATACACATTATAAGAAAGAAACGGAGAGTCTACCCTAGCATGTGAAACCACTACCCCCACGAAACCTTTCCTCAATCCATGTACCCGGAGGACAGAACCTCCGTGGGCTGAGTACATGACCCGTGGTACCATTTTTGGCAATGAAGCCCTGAATGGTCGCGGGCCCGTGATCCCAAGCCACTTGCCAGGGATCGCTACAGCTTGTCTAGCCCTCCAGACGCCGGCTGGGACTTACCGCGCTTTCCAGGCTAGGCGGGACGCCGTACCCCCAGACTTCAGTCGGTCCAGCCATCCCATACATTCCCTTTCAACATCAGTCAATCCTCTCCCTCACAGCATTCACTCACTTGATCGCCCTCTCATACTTCTCCCACCCCAATTCCCCTCTCCTTCTCCTTTTCCCTTAGAACATACCCCACAAATGCTACAAATTCCCCATAGACCCCTTCCTTCAACATCCATTCCATACTTAATCCCTCACCCCCCAGTTCCCCAATTTTGCCCCTCAGTTGTTCACGCCTACCCTCCCACCTAACACACTCAAACACCACATGCTCACACGTTTCATACTCACCACACACACACCTACCATCCACACTCGCAATCTTCCTTCTCCATTTATACTCAGCAAAGTCGCCATGCCCGCTCAGAACCTGAGAGACGTGATAACTTGGCTCCACCCACTTCAGTCTCACCCTTTCACTCACACTTCCAAACCACCTTTTCGTCCACAGACCCACACTTGTGATGGCCCACCTCTCTTCCCATTCTCTCATTAGTAATTCCCTTAGGGTCGCCGTAACCTTACTTAAGGTCGCCATTACCCTTACTTAAGGTCGCCATTACCTTACTTAAGGTCGCCATTACCTTACTTAAGGTCGCCATTACCTTACTTAGAGTCGCCATTACCTTACTTAGAGTCACCATTACCTTACTTAAAGCCGCCATTACTTTACTTAAGCTCGCCATTACCTAGCTTTAGATCGCCATTAACTTCCTTAGAGTCACCATTGCCTTACTTAAAGCCGCCATTACTTTACTTAAGGTCACCATTACCTAGCTTAAGGTCGCCATTAACTTACTTAGAGTCATCATTGCCTTACTTAAAGTCGCCATTACCTTACTTAAGGTCGCTACTACCTTACTTAGAGTCACCATTGCTTTACTTAAGATTACCATTACTTTACTTAAAGTCACTATTACTTTACTTAGGGCCACCGTAACCTTACTTAAGGTCGCCATTACCGTATTTAAGGTCGCCATTACCGTATTTAAGGTCGCCATTACCTTACTTAAAGTCACTATTACTTTACTTAAGGTCACCATTACCTAGCTTAAGGTCGCCATTAACTTACTTAGAGTCATCATTGCCTTACTTAAAGTCGCCATTACCTTACTTAAGGTCGCTACTACCTTACTTAGAGTCACCATTGCTTTACTTAAGATTACCATTACTTTACTTAAAGTCACTATTACTTTACTTAGGGCCACCGTAACCTTACTTAAGGTCGCCATTACCTTACTTAAGGTCACCATTACCTTACTTAAGGTCACCATCACTTTACTTAAGGTCGCCATTACCGTATTTAAGGTCGCCATTACCGTATTTAAGGTCGCCATTACCTTACTTAAAGTCACTATTACTTTACTTAAGGTCACCATTACCTAGCTTAAGGTCGCCATTAACTTACTTAGAGTCATCATTGCCTTACTTAAAGTCGCCATTACCTTACTTAAGGTCGCTACTACCTTACTTAGAGTCACCATTGCTTTACTTAAGATTACCATTACTTTACTTAAAGTCACTATTACTTTACTTAGGGCCACCGTAACCTTACTTAAGGTCGCCATTACCGTATTTAAGGTCGCCATTACCGTATTTAAGGTCGCCATTACCTTACTTAAAGTCACTATTACTTTACTTAAGGTCACCATTACCTAGCCTAAGGTCGCCATTAACTTACTTAGAGTCATCATTGCCTTACTTAAAGTCGCCATTACCTTACTTAAGGTCGCTACTACCTTACTTAGAGTCACCATTGCTTTACTTAAGATTACCATTACTTTACTTAAAGTCACTATTACTTTACTTAGGGCCACCGTAACCTTACTTAAGGTCGCCATTACCTTACTTAAGGTCACCATTACCTTACTTAAGGTCACCATCACTTTACTTAAGGTCGCCATTACCGTATTTAAGGTCGCCATTACCGTATTTAAGGTCGCCATTACCTTACTTAAAGTCACTATTACTTTACTTAAGGTCACCATTACCTAGCTTAAGGTCGCCATTAACTTACTTAGAGTCATCATTGCCTTACTTAAAGTCGCCATTACCTTACTTAAGGTCGCTACTACCTTACTTAGAGTCACCATTGCTTTACTTAAGATTACCATTACTTTACTAAAAGTCACTATTACTTTACTTAGGGCCACCGTAACCTTACTTAAGGTCGCCATTACCGTATTTAAGGTCGCCATTACCGTATTTAAGGTCGCCATTACCTTACTTAAAGTCACTATTACTTTACTTAAGGTCACCATTACCTAGCTTAAGGTCGCCATTAACTTACTTAGAGTCATCATTGCCTTACTTAAAGTCGCCATTACCTTACTTAAGGTCGCTACTACCTTACTTAGAGTCACCATTGCTTTACTTAAGATTACCATTACTTTACTTAAAGTCACTATTACTTTACTTAGGGCCACCGTAACCTTACTTAAGGTCGCCATTACCTTACTTAAGGTCACCATTACCTTACTTAAGGTCACCATCACTTTACTTAGGGTCGCCATTACTTTACTTAGGGTCGCCATTACTTTACTTAGGGTCGCCATTACTTTACTTAAGGTCGCCATTACCTTACTTAAGGTCACCATTACTTTACTTAGGGTCGCCGTAACCTTACTTAAGGTCGCCATTACCTTACTTAAGGTCGCCATTACCTTACTTGAGGTCACCATTACTTTACTTAGGGTCGCCATTACTTTACTTAAGGTCGCCATTACCTTACTTAAGGTCACCATTACTTTACTTAGGGTCAGTGTGCTGAGATGTGTATAATAGAATGGAATAGAAGTAGAAATAAACAAAGAAGAAGAAGAAAGTGGCAGGAGGATACCTAGCCTCGCGACTTTAATCCTCCTCCCGAAAATACACATTATAAGAAAGAAACGGAGAGTCTACCCTAGCATGTGAAACCACTACCCCCACGAAACCTTTCCTCAATCCATGTACCCGGAGGACAGAACCTCCGTGGGCTGAGTACATGACCCGTGGTACCATTTTTGGCAATGAAGCCCTGAATGGTCGCGGGCCCGTGATCCCAAGCCACTTGCCAGGGATCGCTACAGCTTGTCTAGCCCTCCAGACGCCGGCTGGGACTTACCGCGCTTTCCAGGCTAGGCGGGACGCCGTACCCCCAGACTTCAGTCGGTCCAGCCATCCCATACATTCCCTTTCAACATCAGTCAATCCTCTCCCTCACAGCATTCACTCACTTGATCGCCCTCTCATACTTCTCCCACCCCAATTCCCCTCTCCTTCTCCTTTTCCCTTAGAACATACCCCACAAATGCTACAAATTCCCCATAGACCCCTTCCTTCAACATCCATTCCATACTTAATCCCTCACCCCCCAGTTCCCCAATTTTGCCCCTCAGTTGTTCACGCCTACCCTCCCACCTAACACACTCAAACACCACATGCTCACACGTTTCATACTCACCAAACACACACCTACCATCCACACTCGCAATCTTCCTTCTCCATTTATACTCAGCAAAGTCGCCATGCCCGCTCAGAACCTGAGAGACGTGATAACTTGGCTCCACCCACTTCAGTCTCACCCTTTCACTCACACTTCCAAACCACCTTTTCGTCCACAGACCCACACTTGTGATGGCCCACCTCTCTTCCCATTCTCTCATTAGTAATTCCCTTAGGGTCGCCGTAACCTTACTTAAGGTCGCCATTACCCTTACTTAAGGTCGCCATTACCTTACTTAAGGTCGCCATTACCTTACTTAAGGTCGCCATTACCTTACTTAGAGTCGCCATTACCTTACTTAGAGTCACCATTACCTTACTTAAAGCCGCCATTACTTTACTTAAGCTCGCCATTACCTAGCTTTAGATCGCCATTAACTTCCTTAGAGTCACCATTGCCTTACTTAAAGCCGCCATTACTTTACTTAAGGTCACCATTACCTAGCTTAAGGTCGCCATTAACTTACTTAGAGTCATCATTGCCTTACTTAAAGTCGCCATTACCTTACTTAAGGTCGCTACTACCTTACTTAGAGTCACCATTGCTTTACTTAAGATTACCATTACTTTACTTAAAGTCACTATTACTTTACTTAGGGCCACCGTAACCTTACTTAAGGTCGCCATTACCGTATTTAAGGTCGCCATTACCGTATTTAAGGTCGCCATTACCTTACTTAAAGTCACTATTACTTTACTTAAGGTCACCATTACCTTACTTAGAATCGTCATTGCCTTACTTAGAATCGTCATTACCTAACTTAAGGTCGCCATTGCCTTACTTAAGGTCGGCATTAACTTACTTAAAGTCGCCATTACCTTACTTAAAGTCACCATTGCCTTACTTAGAATCGCCATTGCCTTACTTAAGGTCGCCATTACCTTACTTAAAGTAGCCATTACCTTACTTAAGGTCGATTTTACCTCACCTTATTGAGGTCACCATTATCTTTTATCATTAAAGTCGCCATTATGGTATTTCTTAAGGTGGCCAATATCTTACCTTATTATAGGCAACATTAACTTTTATCATTAAAGCCGCCATTATGTTATTTTTTTAAGTGGCAATTACCACACCTTATTGAAGCCACCATTAACTTTTATCCTTAAAGTCACCATTTTGTTATTTCTTAAGATCGGTTTTACCTTACTTTCTTGTAGTCGTCCTTAATATCCTCTCTTATGTCGCCAATATTATAGTCTATAGAAATCGTCATTAGCTTACTTCTTTATAATTGCCATTAACTTACTTACTTAAGATCGCTATTAGCTTACTTTCTTGTAGTCGTCCTTAATATCCTCTCTTATGTCGCCAATACTATAGTCTATAGAAATCGTCATTAGCTTACTTCTTTATAATTGCCATTAACTTACTTACTTAAGATCGCTATTAGCTTACTTTCTTGTAGTCGTCCTTAATATCCTCTCTTATGTCGCCATTACTATAGTCTATAGAAGTTGTCATTAGCTTACTTCTTTATAATTGCCATTAACTTACTTACTTAAGATCGCTATTAGCTTACTTTCTTGTAGTCGTCCTTAATATCCTCTCTTATGTCGCCAATATTATAGTCTATAGAAATCGTCATTAGCTTACTTCTTTATAATTGCCATTACCTTACTTACTTAAGATCGCTATTAGCTTACTTTCTTGTAGTCGTCCTTAATATCCTCTCTTATGTCGCCAATACTATAGTCTATAGAAGTTGTCATTAGCTTACTTCTTTATAATTGCCATTACCTTACTTACTTAAGATCGCTATTAGCTTACTTTCTTGTAGTCGTCCTTAATATCCTCTCTTATGTCGCCAATACTATAGTCTATAGAAGTCGTCATTAGCTTACTTCTTTATAATTGCCATTACCTTACTTACTTAAGATCGCTATTAGCTTACTTTCTTGTAGTCGTCCTTAATATCCTCTCTTATGTCGCCAATACTATAGTCTATAGAAGTCGTCATTAGCTTACTTCTTTATAATTGCCATTACCTTACTTACTTAAGATCGCTATTAGCTTACTTTCTTGTAGTCGTCCTTAATATCCTCTCTTATGTCGCCAATAATAGTCTATAGAAGTCGTCATTAGCTTACTTCTTTATAATTGCATTTACCTTACTTACTTAAGGTCGATATTACCTTACTTTCTTGTAGTCGTCCTTAATATCCTCTCTTATGTCGCCAATACTATAGTCTATAGAAGTCGTCATTAGCTTACTTCTTTATAATTGCCATTACCTTACTTACTTAAGATCGCTATTAGCTTACTTTCTTGTAGTCGTCCTTAATATCCTCTCTTATGTCGCCAATACTATAGTCTATAGAAGTTGTCATTAGCTTACTTCTTTATAATTGCCATTACCTTACTTACTTAAGATCGCTATTAGCTTACTTTCTTGTAGTCGTCCTTAATATCCTCTCTTATGTCGCCAATACTATAGTCTATAGAAGTCGTCATTAGCTTACTTCTTTATAATTGCCATTACCTTACTTACTTAAGATCGCTATTAGCTTACTTTCTTGTAGTCGTCCTTAATATCCTCTCTTATGTCGCCAATACTATAGTCTATAGAAGTCGTCATTAGCTTACTTCTTTATAATTGCCATTACCTTACTTACTTAAGATCGCTATTAGCTTACTTTCTTGTAGTCGTCCTTAATATCCTCTCTTATGTCGCCAATACTATAGTCTATAGAAGTCGTCATTAGCTTACTTCTTTATAATTGCCATTACCTTACTTACTTAAGATCGCTATTAGCTTACTTTCTTGTAGTCGTCCTTAATATCCTCTCTTATGTCGCCAATACTATAGTCTATAGAAGTCGTCATTAGCTTACTTCTTTATAATTGCCATTACCTTACTTACTTAAGATCGCTATTAGCTTACTTTCTTGTAGTCGTCCTTAATATCCTCTCTTATGTCGCCAATAATAGTCTATAGAAGTCGTCATTAGCTTACTTCTTTATAATTGCATTTACCTTACTTACTTAAGGTCGATATTACCCTACTCTTTCAAGTCGCCATTACATTACTTCCTTAAAGGCGCCAGTCTTTATATGTTACAGTCTTTACAGTCTTTGTATGTTATCCCTCTGAGGATGGTTACTTTGTAACTGAAATGTACATTAGGGTAAATTAAAGAAAGTTTGTGGTTAAGAGGTTTTTGTGTATTTATTATTCTTAAAGGCGCCATTATCATTCTTTCTTGAGGTCGCTTTTAGCTTAATTTTTTATGGTTGCCAGTAGCTTACTTATTTATGGTTGATATTACCTTACTTACTTAAAGGTCGCTATTACCATACTTCCTAGAAATCGCCTTTACCTTACATTTTTATGGTTGCCAGTAGCTTACGTACTCAAGTTCGATATTACCTTAAATTCCTGTAGTCGCCATTATTTACTTCCTTCAGGGCGCCATTACCATTCTTTCTAAAGGTCGCCAATAGCTTACCTTTTATGGTTGCCAGTAGCTTACTTACTTAAGGTTGGTATTAGCTTACATTACTGAAGTCGCCATTACTTTACTTCCTTCAGGGCGCCATTACCATTCTTTCTTTAGGTCGCCATTAGCTTACTTTCATAATAGAATATAATCCCAGGGATAGCTATTACTTCAGCTCCTAGTTCCAAATACAAAACACTGTAATAGCTGTGACTACTTTTAATAATAGCTCTCTCTCTCTCTCTCTCTCTCTCTCTCTCTCTCTCTCTCTCTTTGGGAAAGATGTATGAGTTTAGAGGATAATTTTATATTGAAGGTTTTATTTCAGAGCGCTATACAACAAGCATCCCCCCCCCCCGTTGCCTCATAAAATCTCCTAATTACTTCTTACTCAGGTGATAATATTCGAAATAGAGGGGAAATATTTTGTCCCCTTAATACTACCAAAGCTTACTTAGTAATTCTGATAAGGTGATTCTACGCGCGCGTCACAGCACCAGAGCACCTGAACATTTTCCTGCCACTCGTACTTGAACGTATCACCTCTTTTTCATCAAATAAAATTTACAACCACTTATTTACCTCTAAATAAATACTCAAAATAGTTTCATTATTGTTAAAGAAGAGAGACAATGTAAAGATCTTATGAAGTAGACATTATACTCTACTTATATAAATATAACTGTATCCTCGCTAAATCAATTTATAAGTTTGCAATTTCTTAGTTCACCTTTTATTAATAATAATAATAATAGCCCATTCAATCAATAGCCACGCTTATAATCGTCACTTTGATTTCATTAAGGAATGCAAGTAAGAGTTTAGTAAGGATAAATTCGTTGTGAACTCAATCTTAAACTATTTTTTATTTTACAAAGATAAATATTAAGAAAATAAACTCAATCTTTCATAAATCAACAACTTTACTAATTACAGAGTAGTTTCAGCGACTATGACGCCATCCTCTCAGCTCTTTGCACTAATTACTGAACTCCTAATCACTACCAGTTGTACCAGTTACACGACACTGTACGCCCAGCTCTGACAATGACGGCATCGTCGCCGAAACTACTGTGCAACTAAAAAACCTGGAGGGTAATGGGGGTGTAAGCCTAGCTTCTTGTTACCCAGCCTCACTAATATGACGACTGGCGAAGTTTTAATGCAAGCATCAATGTAATTAGCATAAAGTGTTAATGCAACTTTATATTTTTAGTAAGTTTTTCTTGTCGAACAATGTCGCTAGGTTTTCAATAAGTTCACCGTCAAGGCGTTATTTACAACAATAATAATAATATTTTATGTTGTTTAAAATAATTTCGTAGCATTTATCTCGAAAACAATCACCTAATGAAATTAGATGGAGTAAATTAAGGGAAAATCATTTTAAAAAGAACATTTTATTTATAAATCATTCCATTTATTTCTACAAATACAAAGAAACAACATGGCATACATGTTTCACACAGGTAGCATTGTATTACTTTCTAAACACATATCTATTCTAACGTAATAACACCTTAATATAATAATACTGTAGTCTTACTCGCTATATTAAATTTTATTTTTTATTTTGCACTAATCTAAATTAATATGATCCAGTTGTGTGTGTGAGTGTGTTTGTGTGTGTGTGTGTGTGTGTGTGTGTGCGTGTGTGTGTGTGTGTGTGTGTGTGTGTGTGTGTGTGTGTGTGTGTGTGAGTGTGTGTGTGTGTGTGTGTGTGTGTGTGTGTGTGTGTGTGTGTGTGTGTGTGTGTGTGTGTGTGTGTGTGTGTGTGTGTGTGTGTGTGTGTGTGTGTGTGTGTGTGTGTGTGTGTGTGTGTGTGTGTGTGTGTGTGTGTGTGTGAGGGAGGACGTGGGTTGAATCACTATTTTCTAGGCTTCTGTACACAGGCGTCTGCTATTCTAAAAGAGGTGATACGCTATTGAAATACACATAATATTGAATATTACAGAAGTGTACGGATTAATAGCACCGATTTACCTTACGTAAGGATGAATATAAACTGTCAAGTTTTAAACATAATATAAACCCAAATGTGTTATTCGTATTGTGTTCTAATTTATTTAAAGCGCTGTTTTGAATAATGTTTATTTTCGATATATTAAATTACCATTACATACAACAGGCAGTAGCGAGGTTAAATAATAAAACTTATAGTAACTGAAACGTAATTATAAGACATTTTATTTTTAAAACTACTGTATCATTTATTTTATAAATATTAAAACCTTTGTTGCAACTATTACTCCTACTTTGAAACGCGTACACTCTTGGTAAAATTTTAAAAAATTTATAAATACAGGTTTTTATAATTTGTATAACTTATAATTTTATTGTAAATGTATGCATTCTCTTTGTATCGTATATTAATATCAATGTAACATTTTACCTCCTTTTTATGTTTACATCATTTATTAGGACAACGTCGGTTTTATTGATAACCTTTGTGAACTAAATGAACATAACTACAAATAATATAAACCTTTAAGCTGCTCACACCTAGGTTTGGCCTATTATGCACTGCTTACTCAGTTTCTCTGTCCGACAACTAAAGGCTGCGGAAGCTCCTCCATTTTGTTATTTTTCTTTTCGTTTACCTTTAGTTATATTTTTATTACCATCACCAACATCACCGATGTTTGTAAGTTTTACTTGCAATTACATTTGTTGCTATTTGTCTTTAATAATATGTGTTATAATATTGAACATTTTTAATTTAATTATCAACATTTTCATATTTGTTGATTCCATCTTCACGTGAGCTGCTAGATTTTATCTAAAAACACTTGTAAATATTTTACACTTGCCTATAGTAGCACGTACTTTTATAATTGTTGGGGAGGGAAATATGGGGGGATGTGTGCCGTAACTAAGGACTGCTGTAGGCAAGTGTAACATATTTACAAGTATGTTTAGATACCAACATTTTCAAAACAACAAATGTAAATTATTATTATTGTTATTTCTCTCAACCACGTGCTTTACAACAATAATCTAATTCATTATATAATAACAATGTCAACAGGTTTTCAATAGGTCCTGTATTAGGATTACTTACTATGGAATATCACAAACATTTGCATTCAGGATTTACCATTATCTAACAAATGTCTACAAAATGCTTACAAAATCGTGTGTTCATTACAGAAAAATCAAACATTTTCCTTTTCTACCTTATTCTATTTGTAACTATTTGATAAATGGCATTTCTTATGCAATTGATAGTTTATTAAAATATTTGTACTTTAAGGCTACACTACTGATTACGTTGGCCTTGGCGTTCTGATCCGGCCAAGTCTGTTTCGTCATCGATATAATCAATGGCAAACTGAGGGTGCGCATGCGCCCTGCCACCAGGACCTGCGATGGCCACTGCGTCAGGGTCGAACTCCACAGTCACCTTCTGGCCTCTTTTGATCACCGCCCTGGCTACGGGGGCCGCTATGGCAACGCCTTTAGTTCCGGCGACGGCCTTGGCGCTTGGCCTAAGGATGAGTCGAGTAGGCTTTCCACTGCTGACGTCACCAACCTCTACTAGTGTAGCGTTCTCTTTAACTTTATTTTCCAGCGTGTGTTCTTTGTCGGTGTCATTACTTCCGTTAGTTTCATCGTTAAGTTCTTTATTTTGAACGCTTTTACTTAGAACTGATTTAATGCTCTTTGAAAAAACAAAAGGATCAACCAATTTCAAAGCAGTTTTATCTTTGACGCCTTCAAAAGCATCTTTATTCACGCTGTGGGGATAAGCTTTATTGTTGCCCATCTGTACCGACACTTCTACACTGTCACTCGCATCGGCTGGTTGCGACTTCGGTAGGCTATATCTATACATGTAAGAAAACCCTTCATCAGGGTCATCTAAGGGTTGCCTGGCACAAGGCGTGTTGTACTCTCGATCGGGCTGGAATGTTCTTCCATGGTTAGGAACATCCTGCGCGATCAGCTTGGAGACAAGTTCCTCTCGTTTATCAACGTCTTCAGTTCCCTTTGTGACGTCTGATTGATCCTTAGCATCGACTCGCGGAACGTCCATGGTTTGGACAGAAATGTCTACCAGCTCGCCGTTGCCATTAATAGCAAACCGGCCTCCTTGTAGCAGCTTGAGGACTGCCAGCAGCGGGCGACGGCGTCTTGGGGGCTGTATTAGTCCAGAAGACGGAGGGTTGACGAGCGCAGGGATTTGGTCGTTGGCGACTGGAACTAGAACGGAGTGGTATCCCGGCAGGTACATGACGGGTCGATTTGGAGTGTGGAAGATCCAAAACCTAGAACGTTTTTAGAAGTTGTAAAATTAATCAAGTTTTAAATAGTAATTTACATTAAATACATGACTAAGTATTAAAAAAGATATTTCTCTAATTTAAGTTGCGTATTTAAAATAAATTTATACTTTTGTTTTTCTCGTTTGCATTTCATTTACACTGAAATATTATTTTATGAAAGAATATCTAAAACGCAGTGTTGTGGTTTAACCTATCTTACAACCGTCTTTATGATGTGCTTGTATGGGAAAATGCAAATCGGCCATAATACTTTGAAATATTTACAATTAAAATAATATAATATTATTACTGCTGCTGTTGTAATACCTATAATTGTTATTGTGTTTGTTATTTTATTATTATTATCATCATCATCACCATTATTATTATTATCATCATCATCACCATTATTATTATTATTAATATTATCATTACTGAGAGCATACGCTGTCTTCTGATATCTGTGGCGCAGTCGATAATGATATACGGAGCTAAAATCTGGGCAGCCGCACTCCAAACCGAGAGAAGGCGGATGGCCTCTGTGCAGAGAACTAAGAACAGCGTCACTGAATGGGCTGCTCTAGTGGTGGCAGAAATAATTCCTATTGGGCTACTAGCACTAGAGAAGATCATTGCCTAGCGGTAAAAAATTATATACGACAGGTAAAACAAAAGGGAGGCGAGAAGGCTGACGATGGCCAAGTGGCAGCAAAGATGCTCTGCGGAACACACCGGAAGACGGACAGTCAGGCTAATCAAAAATGTACCCAGTTGGGCTAACAAACAGCATGGAGGGGTAAACTTCTACCCAACACAGTTCTTAACAAGCCACGGTTACTTCCGTGCCTATTTATATAAAATGGGGAAGGTAGGCAACCCACGCTGCTCTCATTGTTTCGACGGATCACCCGACAACCCCCAAACACACCTTCTTTCTGTGTAGAACGTGGCAAATAGAGAGGTCAACACTTAAATACAACGTCGGGCAAACAGACCAGAACAATATTGTGTTTAGTGTGTCTAGCGGCATACATTCCAGAAAATACTGTGGACTAAAATGAAACCGGAAGATGGTCGAGGTCAAACTTTGTGATCAGGACAAACAAGATCAGTTTTAGAAATAGAAACCACTGGGATTAATTAAGTTACTTCTGACCAGGAAGAATTCTATACAGTGCTACCCTAGCCATATCTACGAAGGGCCGCAAAGGAGGAAGGACTTAGTGGGTACTAGCTAGGAGTCCCACACACCAGGTCTGCCAGGGGAGACTTGATGGTGCGTAAATGCATTCCAACCTCAACTGCAAAAACAGTATTATTATTATTGTGTAGCCATGGAATATGCAATATGATAATGTTGCTATATTGGAATTATCGAATGGGTTTGAACTCTCCCAGAACGTAAATGTACAGTATGGAGGAGACAGAATAGAGACTTCCACAGCGAATGAATAGTTTTTAAAAGTGTTAGCAATAAGTTAGAATCAGCGTATTATTTGGAAAAGAATTTTGTATTCTTGTTTAAAGGAATTTATGAAAATAGCGTCTATTTCAGATACTTGAATGCCCCCTACATTGCATTACATGTATTACAACAAACCTGCGATTTATAAGGGATAATCCAAACAGGTCATTCATTGCTCGCTAACTCGTTTCCCAACGGAGCGCGACAAAACAGTGTCTTAACGCACTCCAGTTTAAAAATGTTTAAAGAAATATTGAAAACCTAACAACCAGATTCTAGAATTTATATAAAAGAAAAATAATAGTGTTATGTTGGTAGAACTTGGATGTGGCAGTCCCAGCTTCGTCAGTTTGGTAGGAAACATATTAGTTCCGGCCATAATTTTATAAAAATTATAACAAATATTTGTTTAAATATAAAATAATTATAATGATTTCATCCATTTAATAATACATTTTCTTTTCTCCAGCAGCAATCTTGTTGTTTACACTTATTGGCCCTAAGTACAATAATGTTGTCTATTCTAAATCCATTCTAAGGGATTTTAAATACTTCCCTTATATATATATATATATATATATATATATATATATATATATATATATATATATATATATATATATATATATATATTATATTATATTAAATATGGTGATATGTTTTCTTGTAATATAGTTAATAAATTAAAAATATTTCAAAAACAAGAATACTTTTAATGAATATATTTATTCAAAGCTTTTCGCCGATAAAATAGTACCAGCATCTTCAGGAAAATAATTATCTAATCATTAGATAATTATTTTCCTGAAGATGCTGGTACTATTTTATCGGCGAAAATAAATATATTCATTAAAAGAATTCTTGTTTTTGAAATATTTTTAATTTGTTAATTATATATATATATATATATATATATATATATATATATATATATATATATATATATAGATAGATAGATAGATAGATAGATAGATAGATAGATAGATAGATAGATAGATAGTAATGATGATTAAGAAAGAAGAATATTCAGATCTGCTGCACATCAAGTTAGAACAGCTTTATAATATTCGAAGTTTGCGACTTCAAAGCATGTGGCGATAGATGATAAAGGGCAATATCCAACATGCTGGCAAGTCTTCGAACCTGGAGAATATAAAGTAAAAATAGGTTACAACGCTTTGAAAGAAAATCCTTTTAAACAGAGCAGCACGTTTTCAGAATGTTTACATCCACAATCGCTAAAATTGCGTAACAGAATTATATATATATTACATATATATATATATATATATATATATATATATATATATATATATATACTATGCAATATATATATATATATATATATATATATATATATATATATATATATATATATTACATATTACAGTACTACATATAAAGAGGAAGTGAGGTTTTCCAACAATTGGGACAAACCCCTAGTAGTAACAATGTCACTACATTGTTGCGAAACTCTAATTTTCGTCTGTGTATTACGTGGAAAGAAAAAAGAAGAAAACGAAGATGATGAAGAAGAAAAATGGTGAATGGAGTACCCGGCTTTCGACTTTACCTTCTCGTTAGAGAACACAGAGCTAAATCTAACTATAAACCAACACAGCTCCCATGAATTAAATCTAAAATCCATAACTTCTAAGGGCGTCAGACTAGACACGTGTACCTAGGCAGGCATAACCCCAGTCCGTTGGACCTTGATAGCCTATAAACTTTACCAGTTACTTGTTAAAATTAACAGTTTCGATGTGTTAACATTGTGTTAGGTGGGATATCTTACATTCTAATAGAAATCAAAGAAGCCGCTAATTCAAACCAGATCTCGATACTATCGCCTTTCGTACGTGAGAGAAATCGATCTTTTATTTACGAGAGAAAGTAAGGTTCCATAAATTACACGATTTAGCCATGCACAAAATAATTGTTAATTTAGTAACAATAAATATGTTTTCTGTCTTGAAATAATAACTAATGTATAAAATTCAACCCCTTTTGTTTATAGTTTTTTACGGTCATGAATTATTTTTAAAAATTTATCAAAAACGATCATGCTGTATATTGCATCCTAGAGTATAACTGGTGTATATTATGATTCAATAGCCTTAATTTTAACTGTGGCAACGCAGTTTCCTTGCATTCACTTATCACTTCCACTTACTTAGTGTTTATCTAGAAAGAATCTCGATTTCTAACCATGACTATTACTGCATTTAACCATGGATTAAATGACCATGTATTTGTAATGGAAAAGTATTATGAAATAGTTCCTTTTTACACACGATTTAAACTTATTTCCATTTCAATTGTTATAAGTTGTATCTTGAGAAAATTTTTTTTCTTATAATTAAGAAAATTGTATAAGTTAGATGAAACTTTTATACAGACGAAAGTGACGTAGAACGTTGATTCTCAATGCAAGGTAAGCCTCCCCATAAATATGTCTTTGTAAATAAATTTTAAATAGTAGGCATATTTTACGTTGAATAGTATTTTCCGAGATCGATACACGCTTCCAGACAAACTCTAACAGCGAGAAAAATGTTTTTAGATTTCCTTTTTGTACAAAGAAAGGTTCCTAAATGTATTCAGCCATTTCCATCACAAAGAGCTTAAATTATTTTATTTTGTTTTAACTATTTAAGTACTCTTTTACTAATATTTTTGAAATATTATCACAAATAGATAAATTCTTTTAGACTCTTTTATTCAAAATGAAGTATACAACTACCAAACAAACTATTTTAATAAATGGTTCTTACAAAACATTTGTTTTCCTCATTCCTACAATAATTTTATAATCTACGCGTAAAGTTAAGAAAACTCTTGTCAGGAACATTAACAAAACCTCCTGTTGAACAGTAACAATAACTTGTCACTGAAAGTTTACAATGTTCCTACAGCCATTAGAATACTTATATATTGTTTAAAATTGTCAGAAAGGTTTTATAGTAATTATAACACGCTTACGATGGTCATGGCGCATTTACAGTGTCCATCAAGTTTCCGATGGCCATGGGATGATTATACCAACCATTAAAAGTTTCTAAAGTTCCCAAAAGGTGTATAAATGTCATACAACATTTAAAGTGTTCATAGAAATGGTTATTCCTACTGCTACAAAAGTCGCAGAAAGTTTGTAATGGTCCCAGAAAAATCCCTACAGCTATTACAACTGTTATATGATGTTTGAAACTGTCATAGAAAGATTAAAATGGTCATGAAACGTTTACAGTCGTCATATTAATTTTTGTAATGATTGATAAAATGACAGATAAAACATTTACAGTATTCATAGAAATGTTATAATGGTTATAAGACTTCTACATAAGTCGCAGAAAGTTTGTAATGGTCCCAGAAATATCCCTACAACTATTACTACTGTTATATGATGTTTGAAACTGTCATAGAAAGATTAAAATGGTCATGAAACGATTACAGTCGTCATATTAATTTCTGTAATGATTGATAAAATGACAGATAAAACATTTACAGTATTCATAGAAATGTTATAATGGTTATAAGACTTCTACATAAGTCGCAGAAAGTTTGTAATGGTCCCAGAAATATCCCTACAACTATTACTACTGTTATATGATGTTTGAAACTGTCATAGAAAGATTAAAATGGTCATGAAACGATTACAGTCGTCATATTAATTTCTGTAATGATTGATAAAATGACAGATAAAACATTTACAGTATTCATAGAAATGTTATAATGGTTATAAGACTTCTACATAAGTCGCAGAAAGTTTGTAATGGTCCCAGAAATATCCCTACAACTATTACTACTGTTATATGATGTTTGAAACTGTCATAGAAAGATTAAAATGGTCATGAAACGATTACAGTCGTCATATTAATTTCTGTAATGATTGATAAAATGACAGATAAAACATTTACAGTATTCATAGAAATGTTATAATGGTTATAAGACTTCTACATAAGTCGCAGAAAGTTTGTAATGGTCCCAGAAATATCCCTACAACTATTACTACTGTTATATGATGTTTGAAACTGTCATAGAAAGATTAAAATGGTCATGAAACGATTACAGTCGTCATATTAATTTCTGTAATGATTGATAAAATGACAGATAAAACATTTAAAGTATTCATAGAAATGTTATAATGGTTATTCCTACTTCTACAAAAGTCGCAGAAAGTTTGTAATGGTCCCAGAAATATCCCTACAACTATTACTACTGTTATATGATGTTTGAAACTGTCATAGAAAGATTAAAATTGTCATGAAACGATTACAGTCGTCATATTAATTTCTGTAATGATTGATAAAATGACAGATAAAACATTTACAGTATTCATAGAAATGTTATAATGGTTATAAGACTTCTATATAAGTCGCAGAAAGTTTGTAATGGTCCCAGAAATATCCCTACAGCTTTTACTACTGTTATATGATGTTTGAAACTGTCATAGAAAGTTTAAAATGGTCATGAAACGATTACAGTCGTCATATTAATTTCTGTAATGATTGATAAAATGACAGATAAAACATTTACAGTATTCATAGAAATGTTATAATGGTTATAAGACTTCTACATAAGTCGCAGAAAGTTTGTAATGGTCCCAGAAATATCCCTACAACTATTACTGTTATATGATGTTTGAAACTGTCATAGAAAGTTTAAAATGGTCATGAAATGATTACAGTCGTCATATTAATTAATAAAATTACTGATTCACAGAAATGGTATAATTGTTACAGAATGGTCGTAATAATGACAGATAGGTTATATTGGGAATGCAACATTTGCAATGGTTACGGATAGTTTATATGATTCAAGAAATATTTACATGCTCATAGACCATTTATAGTGATCATAAAACTTTTCCAAATGAACTGTATAATGGTTATAGAACGTTCAAAAAAGCCATAGAATCCTTACAACGGTCATGGAAAATTTACAATGATCGTGTGCTGTGTATTTCTGCTGGTAAAATTACCAGCTCAAGTTAATAGCTAAGTTTAATTGGAATATTTGTACAACCATTGAAATAAATAGAAAGAAAAAAGTTGAATTTATCAAACTACAGTAGTTTTAAATGCGTGCATAGTACTATCCTCATTAGTTACTGATTGTAACTTCAAAGTTACGTTGAACAAAATCTTATCTTTATCCACTGTTGCCTCTCCAATAAACATTTAGTTTTGTTATATTCTAAGTGTAAAATCTAGTTTAATCTACTTTCAGGTAATATATTCGAATAAATTATCATGAAAATGTATTCGGTACTTTATAAACTATGAAATATTAAATTCAATATTACCCAAACTGCTGTTTATTTATTGAATATTATTGAATCGATACATTAAAATATTAGTGTTGTTAGTGTGAAGTGTTAGTGTACTTTATTTACTATACTTACTGTTGTCTTTGTTATTGTGTTGTTTGTGTTGTTTTCATCTGACAGCACCACCCGTTCTCTTCTTGCTTTGCAGACAGAATGTGCCGAAGGATGTGCGGAGACTTAAGGCTTTGTTCTCTACTGTCACGAGATGCTATATTTCCGCAGGATTACTTTATAATAATTTTATGTCTTAAGTTTACCTCCTCCGATAAAGAAAATTACAAAATATAATTATTTTTTTATCCGTATTAACCGACATTATCCGTATTAACCGACATTATCCGTATTATTTTAAATATTATTTTCCTGAGTAGGTTACTTATAAAGCTTAATGAAATAGCTGCGTAGAATACTTCTAATGTTTAACGAAATAGGTTTCTAAGTAGGCTACATTGACTGTTTATTGAAATAGGTTTCGGAGTAGACTACATCAAATGCTTAATGAAATACATTTCTGAGTAGGCTACATCTAATGTTGAACGAAATAGGTTTCGGAGTAGACTACATCAAATGCTTGATGAAATAGATTTCTGAGTAGGCTACATCTAATGTTTAACGAAATAAGTTTCTAAGTAGGCTACATCAAATGCTTAATGAAATAGATTTCTGAGTAGGCTACATCTAATGTTTAACGAAATAGGTTTCGGAGTAGACTACATCAAATGCTTGATGAAATAGATTTCTGAGTAGGCTACATCTAATGTTTAACGAAATAGGTTTCTAAGTAGGCTACATCAAATGCTTATTGAAATAGATTTCTGAGTAGGCTACATCTAATCCTTAACGAAATAGGTTTCGGAGTAGACTACATCAAATGCTTAATGAAATACATTTCTGAGTAGGCTACATCTAATGTTGAACGAAATAGGTTTCGGAGTAGACTACATCAAATGCTTAATGAAATAGATTTCTGAGTAGGCTACATCTAATGTTGAACGAAATAGGTTTCGGAGTACACTATATCAAATGCTTAATGAAATAGATTTCTGAGTAGGCTACATCTAATGTTGAACGAAATAGGTTTCGGAAAAGACTACATCAAATGCTTAATGAAATAAATGTCGAAGAATAGTTTTAAATAAGCCCCATTTTAATAGGACTTGGCAAATTAGTTTTACGATGACGCTTAAAATAAGATATTTTTTCGAATTTCACTATTAATAGCTAAATATTTTAATTTTCAACTTTTGGGCGTATTTGAACTAAAATGCCTGGCAAAAGAACGCCTGGTTGTAGTTTTTACCCAATTTTAATGTAGACTTATGAATATTAAAGTATTTTGCTGTATTCAAAGAGCAAGTTTCACCAAAGTTATATGTAGAGAAATTCGTTACATAAACATTGAGAGAGTATTTCTCGCTAACTTTATATAACCTTTTGTCTCATCTATGGCTAGTTGCAGCAATAGTGGAATTGTATTATTATTAAGTATTTATTGTTTGCAAATTTTGTCAGTAAATATATTTTAAAATAAAATCATAACGTGTTACAAATTAATAACCTACCCTCCCGTTGTAACGTTTCCATGTATTCATTTTTAACGAAAAATAGTTATAACTTTTAATAATTTTAATAAAGGAGACAAACTCCTTTAATTTTCTAACAACTACCATAAGAATATCTTTATAGATTCGTTATTACCAAATATTATACTAACAATTGCTTGTAAAAAGTTCTTCCTTCGCTATTAACTCTTAATATTTTACATTTTCGTTTCTCACTAAAGATTTATTATATAGTACATATCACAAAAAAGTAAATAATTTTTCAATTTAAATTCAAAATTAAATAGTTGGATTTAAGGTTAGAAATAGTTTGGTTAGATTAAAATGATACTTTAATAATAACTATTATTATTCTAATATAATAATATGCTAATGGTGGCAACACTGTTTTCTCAGATTCATTACCACTTACACGTTATGTATTCATTTCCCAAGTACCTTATTTGCTTAGTTGTGAGCCGCTATTTTATAACGTCTGTTAGTTTTCTTGTTAGAGTGCTTGGGATTATAAGGCCTGAAACCGGTTCCCAAATAATAAAATTTATTATTAAAGGTAAAATTTATGGTGAATTATTCGATAATGTTACATCATTTAAAACTAAAAATAAATCTTCGGACCAAGCAAAACTAACTTCAATTGAAAACTAAACATTTCTTTAAAAACATTTACAATTAGGCTTAGAACAATTTATTAGCTTAAATTAAATGTTAGAACAAACGGTGATAAAATTAATAAACAATATTTATATTTTTATATAAAAAAATCTTTATTTAATATCTAAGTAAACAAACACTTGTGTACATTTAATATATTTTTATACAAACAATGTATTGAACTAAATAAATAAATATATAACCGGTTCGAATATACGGTTGTATGAAATAAAAGTTTCACTAGAACTTCCAAAGGACAATTATTAAAATTATGAAATAAAAGTTCACATAACAAATGCATAAATATTTGGTAAAATTAATGAATCTTAAACTCTGCCATTTGTGATTAACGTAAGCATTATTGTATAAACATAATAAATAAATAATTTCACAATAAAATATCAACAATATGGAGACGATATTTATTTATTAAGTCATTGAGGTTATACACGTACGAAAGACACTCCCACACTTACAACCCCGTATAGCTGAAGGTCACAAAACCTTCTTGATAATATGTTTCTCCATGCGAGTTCGAAGCCTTAGAGCAGTACACTATTACTTCATCCTAGATTTAGTAGAATAAAACACATACAATAGCGCTCGACTAACTAGAAACAAATACCCCCAGCTAAGGTACTGTGCCAGCAACCCGAATGTGAACATATTGTTTACATAACTTTTTATTTTGGAACCCTTTGGATTTTGTGTTCTTGTGACAAAATTTATTTATGAATAGTTCTATCCCTTTTTATCAGCTGTGACTTTAATGTTTCTTTTTGAGTCACAAATTTATAGAATCCCATTTTAAATCTAATTACACTATAATCAACTTACATTTCCAGTATAAATACAAACTTATTATCTAAAGGGAATTGCTTATTTACAGTATTTAGTAGTATTGTTATTTAAACTCCGCCTTTTTTCTATTTTTGTTAATTACATCGTCAATATATTATTGTATTTCAATTACAATAAATAAAATTTATTCATTTAAAAATACAAATATTTCTTAGCTTATGTCATCAAATATTGTGTATTAAATACATGTTCATTAAAGACTTTTTAAAACACACTCTTTAAAACGTTTCATTGGAATACCTTTAAAACAGGAGTCGCTCAAATATAAAATTATTCAGGATATAGTTTCGTGCGTGAGATGTATAAAATAACAAAGAAGTCTTAGCCTACAGGAAAAGAATCAAGTCAATGGCAAAGAAGAAGAATTAAAAACGAGACTGGAACGGAGGAGCTTGAACGCATGAGGAACGGTGAAGGTTTAGGCTTTGGAAGGTTTTCACTTTATCAAGAGCACAGATGCCAGAATATCTTCAGGTTCAAGTGTGTTGGAGCACTTGACGTCTTCAGGAATGCTCTTACTTCGACGAGTGAAGAGGATGTCGGAGATCAATCTATTTTATTGTTTAAGTTAAATAATTGTCTAACCTAAGTTATATTTACGTAGCTGTTGTATTAAGATTCACTTGGTCTATATCTATTTGAGTAAATAGCTCCTTATGATATATAATGTATGGTTAATACGCTGTGTTTTAATGAAAACTAATCTATGATCTTAATCGGTTTGAATAAAATGCTGAGTTGCAGAGTAATCTGTGATTTGAAAGTTTAAAATAAAAAAGAGATTAATTTTAATTAAGTAAATATCTAAATGAAATGAATATTATACATCACATCTCAACTGTAAATTATTTTTATACAATGACGTTATGAAAAAATAATTTAGTATTTTTACAAAAATAATCACTTATCCACTGTATTTCCCAATGTTCTCTGTGCTCACAGATTCACTAGTTTGAGGTTAGGAAGAAACATTTAAATGAGATCAAAATTCATCGAAAGAAGGGTCATCATAGTAAACAACCGGACCTGTAGCAACAACTTCTCCTTCTAAATCCATATCGAATTCTCTAGGCTCAGTTTTATCCCCGGCTTTGTGTAAGAAAGGGAATTTACTCTCGTGAAAATTAGGAAACTCAGGCACATGGACCACTTTTCCACCCGGTCCGACAACCGCTGTTCCTCGTCTGGTGGTGTACGCCGTACCTCCAGGACCCACTATCGCCGTTCCTCCTGACCCAGCAGTCGCGATGCCTCCAGGCCCTGCGATGGCTACACCTCCACGTCTCACCTTCATCTTGGTAATGTGAGGAAAGCTATTGGTATTGTCGTACTTGGGCGAGGTTATTTCAATCTCAGTAGGAACGTCTTCACGCCTTCTCCCTTTCTTACTACCCTTTCTACAAACATCGGCCTCGGGACCGTACTCCACAATGTTTGTAATTCCGGACCAGATTTCGTTAAAAGGGTTATTAATAACGAAAGGGAAGTAGGAATCAAACACCCTGCTTCCAATTGGTTTCCTTTGCGAGCTTTGTGTTCTGGTTAAGTCAGTTGGCAGAAAAAACACGTTGGGCGCTGCGTTGTAGCTCTGATGCTGTGTAGATAGAACGCTGTTCAGGAGAGTAGATCCAGGGTAGAAGTTCTGACCTAGAAGTTGAGGGTAAGCTTGCATTAAACCCTGGAACTGGTTAATAGGTTTTATAATGGTTTCGTAGTGCTGTATTGTTCTTCGAATCGGGCCTGGTTCTTCTGCTTCTACAACGTCACTTTCTTCGTCTTCTTCTTTTGCAGGTGCTTTTTCTTCTTGTTTAACCGGTTTTTTCTTGTTTAACTTCTCCTCCTTTAACTTGTTTATGTAATCTTCTATGTTAATGTGTTGATATTCGTTGCCTTGGAACGGGGATATATTATAAATGTAGCTGTCCCCATCTGCGACTGGTGTTATCTTGTTTCTACTTTGGATTCCGAGGCCGTATTTCGCATTGTCATCTGACTCACGAACATCCAGGTTTAATAATCTACTCCGGTAAAGGCTCGACTTGGCTTCTGTAGATGGAATGGAGGTGGAAACTCTGGCGGTAACATCAGTAACTACATTGTTTACTTCAGTAGATCCATCTGGTTCATTTTCAACGCCTTTATTTAACGACCCTTGTTCGTTTTCTATTACTTTAGAAGGTTCGTTTTCTTTTTCATCTCTTTTTACCTCTTGTTCTTCCAATACCATCTCATTGCTTCGTGCTTCTCTATTCTTGGATGCTTTTGCATTATTTTCCTTGGAAGGTGAATCGTTTAAATGCTCGTCATTGTCGTTGCCATAAACTAACTGAACAGGGATCTCCCCTCCAGCAGTGTAATGATCATTAGAGTGAACTTCCGATTTTCTTTCTAACCTGCAACACAAGAATTCCAGATTTAATTGATTATATTCACAAAACATATACAAGCCTAGATTTTTATTTTAACAAATATAAATCACCCTATTTATATCTAGTACTACTTTTAATAAGTGTTATTGGTTTAAAAATAAATTACTGAACATTAATTATTTAAATTAGACATTGTTCATATTTATTTTAATAATATAAATGCAAGTTTTTGTCTAGGTTACGAAAACAAATCTACATTTTGAGGTGTTATTTTAATATTAGTAATATTATGTTACATGACTTAGTTTTATGCATTGTTTAATTTGTTGTAATAATAAAAGCACAAACTGTTAGAATAATAAAGCAGTATTTTTCTCTTCCTGCTAGTGTGTTTACCGTGGGAAGATTATACGTGTATTTGTACTTATGTAAATGTAAATTTATCTTGGTGTAAAAGTATAAATTATCTGGAAAAATTTATTAAATTATTGTAAATGTTTTTATTAATTTAGGTAACATTTGAGAAAAATACAATGAAATATAAATGTAAAAAGTATTTAAAACTACTGTATAAAATCTTCTATTAAAATATAAAGATGTATTTAATTATTCAGGGACTAGCGTAGGGGAAATTCGTCTGGTGTCGGACAGGAGGTGATATCGGACAGTAGGTGACATCGGACAGGAGGTGGTATCGGACAGGAGGTGATATCGGACAGGAGGTGGTGTCGGACAGGAGGTGACATCGGACAGGAGGTGGTGTCGATAAGGAGGTGATATCGGACAGGAGGTGATATCGGACAAGAGGTGGTATCAGACATGAGGTGGTATCGGACAGTAGGTGATATCGGACAGGAGGTGGTATAGGACATGAGGCGGTATCGGACAGGAGGTGATATCGGACAGGAGGTGATATCGGACATGAGGTGATATCGGTCAGGAGGTGGTATCGGACAGGAGGTGACATCGGACAGGAGGTGGTGTCGGACAAGAGGTGACATCGGACAGGAGGTGGTATCGATAAGGAGGTGATATCGGATAGGAGGTGATATCGGACAGGAGGTGATATCGGACAGGAGGTGATATCGGACAGGAGGTGGTATCAGACATGAGGTGGTATCGGACAGGAGGTGATATCGGACAGGAGGTGGTATCGGACATGAGGCGGTATCGGACATGAGGTGATATCGGACAGGAGGTGGTATCGGACATGAGGTGACATCGGACAGGAGGTGGTATCGGACAGGAGGTGATATCGGACATGAGGTGATATCGGACAGGAGGTGGTATCGATAAGGAGGTGATATCGGACAGGAGGTGGTATCGATAAGGAGGTGATATCGGACAGGAGGTGATATCGGACAGGAGGTGATATCGGACAGGAGGTGATATCGGACAGGAAGTGATATCGGACAGGAGGTGGTATCGATAAGGAGGTGATATCGGACAGGAGGTGATATCGGACATGAGGTGGTATCGGACAGGAGGTGGTATCGGACAGGAGGTGATATCGGACAGGAGGTGATATCGGACAGGAGGTGGTATCGGACAGGAGGTGATATCGGACAGGAGGTGATATCGGACAGGAGGTGGTATCGGACAGGAGGTGGTATCGGACAGGAGGTGATATCGGACAGGAGGTGATATCGGACAGGAGGTGATATCGGACATGAGGTGGTATCGGACAGGAGGTGGTATCGGACAGGAGGTGATATCGGACAGGAGGTGATATCGGACAGGAGGTGGTATCGGACAGGAGGTGATATCGGACAGGAGGTGATATCGGACAGGAGGTGGTATCGGACAGGAGGTGGTATCGGACAGGAGTTGGTGTCGGACAAATCATGATTAACCAGCATACGACTAACGGCAGCACCTGTCATGTCATCACATTGTGTCTTTAAGGTAAACGGAGTGGTTTTCACCATATAGGATGACGTTTAGTTGTAGGGTCAAGTTTTGCTGTTTATTCGGGTTTGTTGCAGTACAAAGTTAGGTTTGGGAGATTGTAACTTCAGTAAATGAGAGTATTTTGCTTAGCATCATAAGCTTACTATATTTCTCTATAGGTTGTAGGTTAAATTAGTTCCTACTCAAACTAATAACTTCTCTATAGTTGAATCCATGTCGACTGCCGTTCGGGTGGTATCGGACAAAGTACTTTTGGGATAGTATCAGACAAAAAGAATTCTCTGATAATGTTTACAACTCTAATCAAAGGATTTTTTTCTCCAGAGAGAAATGTAAAGGATAAGAGAAAAATTGATTGAAGAGTGTATAAAGAGAGCAATAGAACAAGTTTTAAGTAAAAAAATGACAATAAAGGAAGCAAGTGAAATATACAGTGATCCAAGATGCTCATTAGGGGACAGACTCAGAGCTATATCTACCATTAGGGGACAGACTCAGAGCTATATCTACCATTAGGGGACAGACTCAGAGCTATATCTAAGGAGAAGTTGAGGAACACTCAGTGAAAATGCAAGTTGTGGAAAAAACTGAGGAAATATTACAAAATTACAAGTTTAAGAGAGTTTTAATGGCGAATTTAGCCCAAAGAAGCCTAACTAAGTCACTCACTGCATCATGTGCTAAGAGCTTTGAAGAGGACTGAACACAGAGTCGAGACTGGGCTCACAAAAACAAAGTAATACAAGGCGAAGAGTTTTCATGTTCCCCCTAATCTAAAGTATTTTTTTAATTGTCTACTTCTCAAAAAAATAACTAAAAATTTTAAAATAAAAAAAAGGTTTTATACTTGATTTTTCCAAAGTATTTATTTTGAATGAGTATTTTATGGATGAACATAGAGATAAAATAAATTAAAAGACTTTTTATTCAGCGCAACATGACTGTCCGATGCCACCCTCCATAATATGGAATTCCAAAAATTCAGAGGTTTTCAAACTGGCGAAAAATAAATATTTCTTTTAAGTTTTAAAACCAAACTATTTAATGGTACTTGTGTAAAGGTATAAAGGTTAGAATGGCAAATAAATCATAAGTTACTCTAAGTTCATAAATAAAACGTTATATGGGAAAAAGCTAAAGTGGTCGATACCACCCGACCTTCCCCTATAAGTCAGTCGCGAGTGACGGAACTTTACAAGCTTCGATCTAAAAGTAGGTCAAGAACCACCGACGGTAAATACTACAGGGTTGCACTCAATAACTCACTAAATACCTATTAATATTCTGTTTTAGCAATGAAAATACTGTGTATAAAACCAAAACTTGGTATTTGTAGCCAGATCCGTCATTTATTTGCGGCCGCACAGTTCAAAAAATTCTGTAGACCTCAAAAAATTCCCAAGAAATGTTTTACTTGAATTTTTCTCTTTTATTTTTCTTCTTGCATTTTATAATAGCTTCTAGAAATGCTGTTGTCGATAGACCTTCGTTGTCGATTTCCTAATGTTTGTAAAAATGATTGTTTCACGTTCTGTTTGCCTAGTTATATCCTCGATTTATTACATTTTCATGATTTCTATTCATTTGTCTTTATTCTACTGCGTCCTCCATTTATTCTCCTTATTTATCCAACACTTCGCTGTGTATACTATAATCAGAGCAGCAATTATCTATACTAATTCTGTATTAACTAATTTCTCCATCTCTAAACGGAACAACTTTATAAGTCAAATAATCAAAGGTTGTTTTACACCAATACGTTTATTAATTCTTAGCTTCTCTTTATTTCTCGTGTAGGTTAACTCATTTGTCGCTTATTTGTTTATATTTTTTTAAATTATCACTGAAACAATTGCAACAGATTAAATGTAGAGCACAGAGTGCATGGTGAAGCTTACACGGTTTTGTCCATCCACTCGTTACACAAGCCCGCATTATGTTACACAATGCCACAGATATTACTCATTTCGTTGCCTAATTAATGAAATCCCAATGGAAAGTGTTACATTTAGATACCAGCCTGTACACCTTGTCTAAGTACAATGGAAGTTGTAACCCTTTTAACGTGATTAATTTCTATTGCATTCATACATTCAATTAATGAAGCTGGACGATAGATTTACCCAAGTTAGCTTTATATAAAACTTGGACCCATTTTAAAAATTATTCTGAAATAATAAGAGCAATAGTATGTACACCATAAACAAATAAAACCTCTATAATACATATCGATTGCATCCTCAGAGATAATTTACAATAAAAAAACATTGAAACGACATTTTTCATCAAATATATACACACCGGTAACTACTTCGCCACGCCCCTTTGTTGTATAGAGATTTTATTTATTTGTGATAAACATTACGCCACAGTTGTTTTATACAGTTATAACAGTTGTATGTGCCCAGAGGATAAACCTTTTGGCGGAAAAATCGAAAGTAACGAGTTAATACAGAGATGTATTCTTTCTACTTTCTTTACAAATATTTATTTCATCAATAACATTTAAAAAGATATTGTTTTAAAATTATAATCAATAATTTAATAATATACGCCATTATAATTAATTAAAATTCGGTTGTGGCTTAAAACTTTTTTGTGGTTTTCAAGTGATCATACAGTTTGAATATTATCGCATATGAATGTTAACAAGTTAAATATTATTTTAAGGTAAATTCCTACATAGGCCAAGAAAAAAATTGATATCTTTGTTTGATTATTTTCCAGTACGTTCATTTTTAACCATACAGCACTATTTATGATATTTTGTGGTAACCACGGCAACAGTTTAAGATTGTACAATGTAGGTTTGGACGACACAACCAGAAGGGGGGGAAATTCATTAACGTCTTTGAGAAATTAATTTCTTGATATTGGAAGGTTGGTGCAATGCCAAATTGATATACTTTGAACATGAAGATTCATAGTTCGAATCCCGATAGTCTTCCAAATTTTTATAATTTAGTTATTCAATAAATATTTCAAAAAACTTTATTAACATCAATTTCATCTGATATAGGTTAAAAGAAATATATTTGAACTTAATTGAATGAATAAATGTGTTATTAACGATTGAAAATTTGTACAAGATATAAATCAGGAGAGTGTGAACTAATAGAAGGGATTTTAAAAAAAGGATTGTAATTGTATAACTGATATTTTGTTAGTATGGTATTTTGTGGTAACCATGGCAACAGTTTAAGATTGTACAATGGAGGTTTGGACGACAACCAGAAGGGGGGAAAATTCATGAACGTCTTTGAGAAATTAATTTCTTGATATTGGAAGGTTGGCGCAATGCCAAATTGCTATACTTTGAACATGAAGATTCATAGTTCGAATCCCGATAGTCCTCAAAATTTTTATAATTTAATTGTTGAATAAATATTTGAAAAAAAAACTTGATAGAAATTCAAATGTCATCCAATATAGGTTAAATGAAATGTATTTGAACTTAATTGGATGAATGAAAACGTATTTTATTAATGATTAAAAATTTATACAAGATATATATCAGGAGAGTGTGAGCTAATAGAAGGAATTTGAAAAAAGGATTGTAGGTGTAGGGATAACTGATGTATATCCTGGGACCGTTATATTCCTTATAACTGTATAATGGTGAAGGATGACGGTTTAAGTGTAGGCTACAGCTGTCTACATTATTATTATTATTATTATTATTAATAATAAATAGGATATAGCGACTAATTATTACATTTTGAATTATCACCACTGTACTTCCAATTAGTAAAATATGCTTTTATTAATGTAATTTGTTGTTTTAATTCTGTGCTCCTTTTCAAACACTAGCTTTAAAGTGCCTTTCAAGGTTACACAGTGTCCCTGTATTTAAAGTGTCGTTTATGTATCTGAATGGGTAAAGTTTTGTTTTACCTTTTAGTTTAAATATATTAGCAAAATAACGTTATGTTTTATTTATAAAAAAAATTAAAATAATAAGGATTTGTTACATATTTTTAAAACGCAGAAGTCGAAAAATAAGATGTTCGGTCTTTCTTAAATTCCTCGACGATGATAATTGTCCAAATATGCATATTAATAAATCTGTTGCTTTCATGTGCTCATTGAGTCGTCCATCTATTATTAAATATAATAAATATTAGAAATGAATTCTAATATAACAATATTCCATTAATAAAATTACAGATTTGCAATAGCACCTACTATTAGATTGTTTATGGTTCTATCACAGATAAACGTAAAAAGCTTGATCTGTGCTATACAACACAAATACAATACAATACATGACAAAGCAGTTTCGTGAATGGGAAAACTGTTGGTTTGATTCTTCTCCATCCATTGGCTTTCTTTATCAGGTAATTAAATAATATTTGATTTAGTAACTTTATTCTAAAGTCAACGACTTAAAGCAACTGTGGCGTAAATGTTTATATTAATTAAAACAACCTCTCACCACAAATTCAACAAATTTTATTTTAACCTTATGTACATTTCGACTACAAAGTAATCATCTTCAGAGGTATTTTTACAAATCAGAGGTATTTTTACAAATAACTTAAGTTATTTGTAAAAATACCTCTAAAGATGATTACTTTGTAGTCGAAATGTACATAAGGTTAAAATAAAATTTGTTGAATTTGTGGTGAGAGGTTGTTTTAATTAATATATTCATTCTAAAGTCTTTACAAGGAATTTTGTAATACATTTGCAATTTGGTCAACTTTGTATTAATTTATTAAGCTGTTTGTCAGATAATATATTAAGTAACTTTTAACTGTGGAGAAGATATTTTCCTGGGATATGATTTTATAATGATTAGGTTATTTAAATTTTTTCTGTAATTGTATTATTCCACCAAATTAGTTTAAAATAACCTTCAATGAAAACGGGTTTGAAAACATTCTACGTATTTTGACAAACAGATGATAATCGCTTTATAGAAATAACAGAGTTTTAAGACATTTTTATTGGTTTTAAACGAATTGGTTGGTTTAATGAAAGATTGGAATATATTTATAAAGAAAATGGAATGGAATTGGTTTTTTTAATATCACGGATAAAGGAAATTCATAAATAATGAATAATCGAGGGATTCATGTAATTGAATGAAATCTGTTTAAATATTTATAACACTAAAATCTTAATGTCGCATCTGTTACGTCTTTCATGGGGGAAACCTTTCTTCCTATGCGACAACGTGGAAAACACTTCTGTAAAAAGATTGAAACTAAATAAATGAAATGACGATGAAATGTTTTCGTAAATTACACAACAATAAACCTAAATACAGTTGCATTAGTTATAAGTCCAAAATATAAATGAATGATACTCTAATTAAACCAAATACAAAATAACACAAGTTATTTTTGAAATCTGATAACACATAAAAACGCCATGCATTGTTTATAATAATCTCAGATTATTTTTTTAACTAAATCATGCATTTGAATTAGTTAATTTCATAATTTATTTAAATATTTCAATTTTGATAATCTTACCTTTTGAAATTTCTTAAATCTTCTCTCTTCTTCTTGGTGAAATCAAACTGTATGATATAAAAAAAATTTCAAAAAAATCAATTCAAGTTTTCTGCTCTTCAAAACATACTGTGTTATCAAATTTCAAATCTAACTAGCCTTCGGCAACTGTGCAGTATTTCAGTTATCTATAAAACGTGTCATGAGATTAAAAAGGTCTGAGAAGATAAGGGCACGCAACATCTTACAGATCGACCGTTTCCCGTTGTGCTAACATTTCTCCAAAATCCCATCTTGTGTCGCTGATTTGACTATTTTGTAGTTAGGGCAACTTTGACTATATCGGGTGGAAACAATCCTAATGCACGAGTAATCTCAGTGAATACACTTAGCTTCTGTCTGTATACTGATGGGTTATACCAACCCTCTGAATTCTCTTATTATGGATGTTTCCCCCGCACTGTCAATGTCTAGGCAACCCTCTGAGCCTCATTATGGATGTTTCCCCTGCACTGCCAATGTCTAGGCCCGTTATGCTTGTATTAACGTTTAGTTATTAGACAATCGTATCATTTTGTCACCTCATATTACCCACATATTCCGCATACCCCACATTACACATTCGCGGAGGCTACACATATCGTACGCAGAGGTTTAACCTTGCTACAAATACTAAGAGTAAATTTATTTCATATCGTTAAATAGAAGTATTAAATATTAATGGCAAAATCGAATTTTCTCATTAACAGAAACACCGTACAATTTCACTTTGTTCCTTTTTAACAACACATATCCCGTTAAAAAAGTAGCAAGTGAGACGAACATTGACGTCATCACTTAGGAATTTCAACGAGAATGTGTAATAATTCCAAGGTCAACGAATTGTCCCGAAGACTTCTAAAACCAAAATATGGTGGTAACACTTTAAACTGTTTTCGTCTATACGTATAGGTTATTTTGGAGGTTATGTTGCATCACTTTGAAATGCGATTTCCTATTCATTCGGAAATATTAAACCTATTTGTATAACCTATTACGTCACACAACAGCTGTTTTACTGCATCTAGATTGCGTTGCTTCAGAACTGTACACTGTCAATAAGTTAAAATGTGTCTTTAGGGGAAATATATTGTTTTGAATAACTAGCAGTAAATATAATCAAGTTGCCTAATACAATGGCACGTCACTAACTTAGGCTTTCTTTATTAATTGAGTTCTATTGCTGTGACCTATTCAGTCAAAATGTATAGTAATAAAAATAGGATGAGTTGTAATGTTTCGGTTTAAAAATGCATATTTTTAGTAATAGATAAGAATATTTTGGGTCCTGTACTGTACGATTTTTATTTATTATTTTCTTCCATAGAATATTAAAATGTACAATGAATATGTAAGGAAAATTTTATCAAACATATGCAAACTGTTGTTTCTGATGTATTTGACCAAATACATACAAACTAAATACATACAGACCAAATACATACAAACTAAATACATACAAACCAAATACATAAAAACCAAATACAACTAAATACATACAAATTTCATCATTAGTTTTTTAATCTTTTAAATTATTTTATTTTATATATAAAATTATTTTAAGTTTTGAATTTTTCTGCAGCTTTACAACTATCGGGATGTTTTATCTTATTACGAGAAACATATGTTGCTTCTCTTTCTGACAGACTATAGTACCTGCCAGCATGATACCTTAAATAGCGTTTAGTTACTTATTTACTTGATTTTTGTGTAAAAAAAACTTTTTATGGTTTAACTAGTTTACAATACACATAACACGTAGTGTTTAAAGTTTTTATTAACTGAAATATAACACTTCTGCGAATTTCTACAAGTTTGGGCAAGTCATTATATTATAAAGTGCGTGCTATATTTAGTTTTCAAAATTAATTTTGTTTATGACAAGTAACTGAAGATTTATTACTTTTTATTTTGTTTTTTTTTCAGTAATATTTTACGTTATTGTGACCAAATACAACTTTCATCACTGACTTGCAAGAAATGAATAAACAATCATTTCCTCACCACGTCACAGCAAAACTTCATGACAGATAATACTACATTCAATTATTTATGTTCAATATAATAACATTTGTATGTAAAATTTTATAATGTCATTGCTTTAAAATGATTTTGCTTTTTATTAATCGTAGTGCAAAATAAGTTCCTAACCTCCTAAATCTCACTACGCGAACATTATCACATTTTTGTTCCTTTATTGTTAATTATCTTATTGCAGCAGAGAGATTATAACAGTGAGTATAAAGGATTATATTTATAACAAAGGAATTTCTTGTAGCAGCCATTTAAAGCCGATCTGACAAGGAAAGTACTGTTAAATTAATTAAAAGCCGTTCCACTCATTTATACGTCGCCGATAAAGTGGGCGTGTTTTTGTAAAGTGTTTATTATGCAAATTGCCCCCGAGAATCCGGCTCTGGACGAACTCCCCCCCCCCCAGTATAGTTTGCTTAACAATGATTGATGAAGCGTTACAGTTTCTTCTGAGTAAAATTATTCCACGGTTAAACATTACTTTTGGCTTAAATCAAACATTAATTATACTTTTAATAGCGAATATAAATTAAGCTATTAATCAATTTACAAATTAACATCTCATGAATGATGGATAAGTCTGAAGTAACAGATGAGCTGTGAAAATAACAAAAAATACCCTAAAGGTTGGTTTCACATAAATAGAGTAAACAAATTGGTTTCTCGTTGGTCTAGCCTTCAGTATTAAAAACTTGAATTAAAAATAGATAATAGATTTGTATAGATGTTAAAAATGTTCTATTAAAAATTAACATTACGAATTCAATTTCACTCGTTTTCCAAACATTGGCATGCGCTATAAGGTGTTTGCACCCTAAACATTTGGAATAGAAATACACGATTTATTAGGATTTAATTTATCGAAGTATTTATTATGCTTTTATCTTACTAATTAACATCTTCTTGAAATTAAAATTCAAGTAAATTAATTAATAATTAACGCTAAAGTTCCTTGAGTTCATCATGGAAAATAAAACCACTACTTTGATATTTTCGATAGTTCTTGATTAATAGTCAATAATAACACTTCCACTTCGTAATCTACAGAATAAAAGTAACAAAGTGTTGAAAACAGCTGTTTTATGAAATAATTCGTTGTCACGTAATTTAATACAATAAAGATATTTCTGATTATAAAAAATTATATTTAACAATCAAATAAACATAACCTCTAAATAACCTCTAATTGGAGATTGAACGGCTTTTATAGTAAACCTGCTCCATTAAAGCTGTCTTCAGCTATCGGATTGGTTTATACTCTATAACTTGTATATTAAAAAAAATAAAACAAAAATATAACACAAGGGGCTGTGTATGTAACCCTTCCACCAATTTTAAAACATTTTACCACATTTAGTTAATTAGAGCTTAGCTAGTGAGAACTATTCACAAGGGTAAAAGTCAAAATAGTTAACTCAAAATCTCACCAAAAAATAGTTTATGATAATGAAACACAACAGGCTAGTTTCGGCGACGATGTCGCCTTCCTCAGTGCTTGGTTACTACTAAGAGGAAACTAGTATGTTGTGAACTAGTGTGTTTGTTTATTAAAAACTAATTTTTGTTGAGATTATTTTGTTGAGAACTATTTTGTTTTTTACCGTTGGTTTTACCACATTATTTAGTGTTCAATATCATGTTCTTTTACTTTATTTAAACAGAGAATATGCTTTTATTTTGCCTTTATATTGTTTTATATGAAGGCATTTATGTTATCTTTAATATTTAATAGACTAAACACACAGCCTCGGGGACCTTTACTGCTCCCGGCTAGATTGCCTGAGTGAATCACCCATTCAATTGCTATTTCTGTTTTAACGTTTATTTAATTAACTAAGCTATCAAAACCTAAGTAAAGCTTCAATCAAAACGATGCCCAAATCCATATAATTTATGTAAACAAATAATGGCACTAGTTTCTCTTTGCACACAATTTACGCAACCTTCAACTAACTAAAATACGCGACATTCAATTAATCGTAAGTGCACGGACCTCAACTAACCAAAGTACACCGATTTTGAATGAAAGAAATGTTGCGGGTTACAGTTTTGCTGTTCCGCAGGCGTTCATAGCATAACTTGAAGTTAATAAATGGGAAGTAATATTTCTATAAATATCTAAACTTAGTAGTTTGTATTACTACCTTTAAAAATGTAATTATTTCTCAAAATACTACCGTTTAACTCGATCGATCGTTATTAAAGTAAATGTAACGCAGTAATAATATTCGGTTTGATTAGACCATAGATCGTAAAGGTTCTTTTCAGTTGAGGTCCGTGTACTTTGGTTAGTTGAAGTGCGTGCACTTCGGTTAGTTGAAGTCCGTGCACTTTCGTTTAGTTGAACGTCGCGTACTTTGGTTAGTTGGAAGTTGCGTACGTTTTGGTTAGTTGAATTTTTGTCATTTGAATAGCTGCCCTTTAAATAGCACCGCCTTTAAATATTGCAAATGATAAATAAATACTTCACACAACTATTCATCCATTTGCATTTGTATCAGCTGTTCCAACTTGTTGAAGAATAGGTGTCACTACTATATAAACTTGTTCCTCGATAGTTGTTGCTCTCACTCGTTCAATATGTATGAATCATATTTTTCTGGTTAATTTTTATTTAATTAATGGCTATATGACAAGATTTTTACTCCGGACTTTCGTAATACAGTTGTACATCTCCAGAACCTGGCTGTTGGTATCGACAGGTCGTAAGGGTGTTCACAATATGACTGTGCTGTTCCAATGTGTGAGAACTATTCAGTGACGAGCCGGTGACCAATCGTGGTAGAGGAAGGTGACAGCCATGGCATTACTCGGACCACGGTCGTGGTTGCACCATTACTCACCCTACAAGTGGCCATAATGATTCCGTGATGCTGGAAATAGGCAACATTACGACATAACATGGCCAGGGTAGTTTACCCGAAATGGAGTACACAAGTGTCTAGTCATAATCCAAAAGAACAAATTTAATTCGGGCACTGGAAGAAAAACGACTGCATTATTTATTTTCCACGAATCGAGACGAAATTTTTCCCAACAGTGAACAGACAGACTGCGTTCTTCTCTTTTTAATTATATTTTCTTTTCATTAAACAGATTCTAATATAGTTTGCCTATATATCTAATAACCGTATCTAAAATGTTGGTTTTATTAGTTTAATGAATGTTTGATTTTTAATTAAGGAGTATTATTTTGAAAATTTAAATCTGGGGGAAAATTAATAGCAGAGTACCACGTTCCTGGATATAGAACGTTTATTGTGTGAAGGGTTGCTTGTTCAAGAAATTACGATCTTTCAAAAGCGTGCTGATGCGGTCTTAGAGTCACAGATACGCCTTGTACTCTGATGTATCTGTGACAAGTAATAACGCATCTCTGGGTTTCACTTTTGTCTGTTTTGATCCTCGTTGGACGGAAGTTACGCAATCGCTGAGCAGCACGGTCAAGGTTGTGGGTTATGACAGCTGTCACCGTGCGTGGCATGTAGGACACCATTGTTGGCCAACGTCTGGGGCATGCTTTGGACAATTACTGGCTTGGCAAGTACCTACGCAGGTGCCTTGGCGTAACCATGCATCCCATAAGCCGCACACAAGAGTCAAAGTCCTCAGTATTGGGTTAACAAAGGTAAATTCAAGGAAAATTAACTTTACGTTGTTTAAAAGAAATCTATATACACTTGTTTCACGTATATTTATCCGATATACAATAAACATATGCTATGTGTTTATCAAATATACATTAATTTACTTTAATGTCCACTAAATATACATGCTAATAATTGTATAGTCTATGTTTAACACCTTAAAATTTAAAAAAATGGAATATTTTGAATGACAAAAGAATAGATTAATAAATATCGGAATCAGATAAATTGAATTTAATGTTACAATAATTGTCAATTACTAACATTTGTGTACATCATTATAATCAAGCATCTTTCCTTTTAAACCCTCATTCATCTGTCTTATTTAAATGCATAATTTCAATTGTTTTTTTAAATTTTTGTGTATTTGTATAGATAAATATGTAATTGTTTTAAAAGTAAATACGAGTATATTTACATAAAAGAAAGAATATATTTTACACACACACACACACACACACACACACGTATGTATATATAAAGAACTAAGTCAAAATACAAATACAAGAATTATAATTGAAATTACAATTCAATTATAATTTTGTATTTGTATTTTGACTTAGTTCTTTATTAATACACAAGAATACATATTGCGATATTTATATATATATATATATATATATATATATATATATATATATATATATATATATATATAATTTAAAAAAATAGTATAATATGAGATGATTCCATTTAGAGTATTTTCATATGAAATATTTTTCCTTTGAATTTGAAATCCTAAAAAAAAATCATAATCTATAAAACTTTGGAATGTACAAAATATTTTTAATTTTTGAAATTGTACTTTTGAATTTCCAATAAATGAACTAATTACAGGGCAAATTTAATTTAGATAGCTAAACGAAGTTATTTTTTGTTTTTGTTGCTGTGTTCAGTTGAAACCTTTTTTTATTTATTTTAAAACAATTTATTAGAGTGTTTAATACTATTTACTAACGATGTTTTTGCTGATGTTGTGTTTCTAACTTACGGTTCTGACGATTCTAGAGGATTTTGTGCTTTCAACTGCCTGCTGCCATCTAGTCGTGTTTCGCTTACACTAGCGCCTGGCCGAGCTTCAGTAACCACACAGACTGTAGCGAGCGCCCAAAGTATCTGCAACACACAAAACAGGACTGTAAGACAGAAAGCCCTATCTTCCCAATCTGAGGCGTAAGATTTGGATTTTCAAAATCTATTGGAATCGTGTTATATAGGATTAAAAATACACTTTATACCCTATAAACCACCGATTTAATCTTTCTGTTACCAATTAAAAAACAGATAGGTTTTTGTATTACTGTTTTAAAAATTGAGTTTTTATTGTTTTTTAAAATTACTTCAGTACAAACCTAAAACATATAAACATTCAGAATCATAAAACATTGGCATATATTTAAAAACATTTTCCATTTTATCACTCGTTTTTTTCTGTATTGTGTATTTTCAGTAGGTAATTATAATTGATTTCTTAATACATTAACTATAAATATACTGGATTGTTATAACTTTATAAACTAGTTTTGCAATATTTATTATTTAAGTAATATAATAAATAATGACAACTTTCTATTCTAAATACGCTAAAGACTTTTATACCCAATTTTTGTTTTCGTATTAAAGGTTAAAATTGATAAATTAACATATACGAGGTTTAGGTTTGAGTTGATACGCATAACACGAAGCTGCTGTCCTCAAGAATAAGTTCTACAGTACTACGGTTTTATCTTTATGTGTAATGGTAGAATGATATATGGCAATAGTCAGAAATTTTGTTCCGGGGACCTGGTCATACCCAGATATTTTTGAAATGGCTTTTCGAAATAACAAAATAAAAATGCTTTGAACAAGTTTTTCAAATCGATATTAAATTTAGTAAAAAAAAAAATAGACAAATTAACATTTCATAAAGTATTTACACTTTTATCACTTATTCATAAAATTAATTCTTGGATTTTCCCCAGCAAACCTACCAATAATTTGATCTGTCGATATCAAAGTAAGTAGACCCTGGAAACGCAAAAACATTCTTCCCATACAAAACGTATCTTGCTCCATCAATAGAAGATTTCGAAGTCTTTTTGTGTAAAGACATATTAGGTGTTGTCATTATGCACCATTACACACTACAAATACTTTATTCTATCACAAACTTGATTTTCCCCTCTCTCCGATCCCTACTGTAGACACGATACGATGGATGTGGATCATCTGATGAAGTGCAACGCGCTCGACCATTCCGGAGGTGATGATGACCCACTGGTTCGACTATACTGGTCAGCGCGTCACCAAATGGCTCAACAGCCGGGGGGGGGGGCGTTGGCTAGTAAGTAAGTAAGTGATTTTTTCAACAAAGTGTTTAACCATTGAATTAAAATTTAATAACAAAATGTACCCTTTTTTTAAAGAAAAACGTCTTTAGAAGCGGTTGATGGAGGAAAACTACTATTTACATGACATTTGCGTTATACTTCCGAATATTAACGGATTGTCCCGAATATAACGGATTGTTCCGAAGATTAACCCGTTGTCCCGAATATAACGGATTGTCACGAATATTAACGGATCAAAGCGAAAATACCGAAAGATAAACACGAAGTTTATAATATGTTTCGTTAGCCCTGATATACTGAGGATATGTGGAGGCTATGTTTAAAAAATGTAAAAATAAAATTTTGTTTTAATTCAGAACTGTTTTATGGTTGATTAAATTATATATATATATATATATATATATATATATATATATATATATTCATAATTTCATGCAGTGTTTAGTTGTATTACTCCTCGAATATATCCTTTTTGTATTGTACATTATAAAGGTAAGATTTTACCATTCAATATTAATCACCAGTCAATAGAAAAGATGATTTAAATTCTATAAATATGATAATTTTGTGGAATAAATCTTCCATTAATTAATTCAATATAATGATACTGAATTGTATACTGTATTTCCTTTCCTATTTTATAATGAAAATATACTGAAAGCGCTTAGCACATTTCAAGAAGTAGCCCTAAGTACAATGCGACTCGTTTAGTTGATTATTAATTTAATCAGAAAATTGTTTAGTGTCTATATACACCTATTATATTTTTTAATACACGTTAGATCCGTCGCGTCGCCCAGTCCATGATTTTACTTTACTCTTATTGCCTTCTTCTGTAGTAACTCTTCTAAAATACAAAATGCCTATAATGCAATGTCTTAAATGCGAAGAGTTACTTGTGATCGACGAAGCAGTCGATACGTTTCATTGCTCGTAACTCTCGATAGTTTATTCAGAAACCGTGAATAGGCAGGTATAAAAGAGTAACAAAAATAAATGTATTCTTGGCTCGAAGTGTGAAAGAAGACTCAAGGACAAAGGTTGATGTGCTTTTGTCACAGCAAGAAGTGACAGGATCGATTAGTATGCACACAGCACAACGTTGGCGATTGCAAAGGTGAAGCAAATAAACCTGTTTGGCGCTCTATGGCTCGACCCTTACAACCTAAAGTAGTTTAAAAACACAAGATATTATCACAAATAGAATTTTTTAACCAAATATAAATACAAATTTTAAAAAATCAAATAAATATAATCAATGAAATTCACCGTAAAAAAGTAAGATTAATTGTAAAAGAAAGAGAAATGGTAAAAGCAGATAAAGTAAAAATAAATTGAAAGTATAACTGAGAAGCGCATAAGAGACAGAAAGACAATAATGGAAATACTTTGTTCCTGGAGACGTCAAATACGCCGACCTCAACAATTAGGAAGAAAATCACAGTCGCTGAAGGAAAGGTAAAACAAAGAGAGCGATGACTTCCTTGAAATACCCATAAGTCGAGAGATCTCCCCACTTCAAGCAGGACATATGACGTTGGCATTGCTATGCTGCATGGAAGATTGCGTAATAAATGATTCATAAAACTCTATATAGTGTTTCAAGTTAGGTTGGGGCAAGGCAGGTCGCTGGGGATTAGGACTGGCCTGGGCGATGAATAGGCTGCGACAGCCCATTAGTGACGCATCGCCGATTACTCCACTTAAAAACCTTAATCGAACTTACTCCACTTAATTATATTCGAAAAAAGGTTGATGCTGTTTTCATAATTACTATTAAACAAATAATTGCGTGTTTGTCTCGTGTGAATCTGCCGACTAAGTGTGATAACGTATACTGAAGGAAAGTTACGCTACGAAGCGTAGCCGGTACATAATGCGTGTTTGTCTCGTGTGAATCTGCCGACTAAGTGTGATAACGTATACTGAAGGAAAGTTACGCTATACGAAGCGTAGCCGGTACATAATGCGTGTTTGTCTCGTGTGAATCTGCCGACTAAGTGTGATAACGTATACTGAAGGAAAGTTACGCTACGAAGCGTAGCCGGTATATAAGGGTTTTATGTGGTGTAATCGGCGAGCAGACCCAGTCCTGTCCTAACACAAAGCGACCTGCCTTGCCTCAGCTTAACCTGAGACGCCCTATAGGAAAAAGCCATATCGAGTCTACACAAAGCGTCGCCAGACTTGGCCATTGTTACAAACGTTATGTTACAGCAGGAGAGTCTGGGCATCACACTACAGTGGCCGGAAAAGAATTTTTAAGCTACTCCTTCTTTTAATCCTAGAGAATGGCATATAGAGTAACCTGTGAATAAAAACAGAGATTCTTAAGTTGATACTGACATAATCAAAAGTTTGCCTCTGTGACTTATGGATTGTCATGGCAAATACTGGTCTCACTGGGAATTGATGCATTTACCTAGTACATCTTAGCATAAATTTAGAAATTTACCTAGTATAAATGAATATATATATATATATGAAAAATATGAAGAATAGTTATTATCTGGAGTACATCTGTCCATTCTGCAGTCCATAAGTTCGCAGTTCCGACGTTTCGCTAGAATCTCATCTAGCATTGACGAGGTGAACCCAACAACGGTTGAAAAGCAAGTGAAACTGTATATATATATATATATATATATATATATATATATATATATATATATATATATATATATATATATATATATATATATATATATATGCTGATACGTATTCCTTCACGGATGGAAAAATATGATAAATAGTTATTATCCGGAGTACGTCCGTTCATTCTGCAGTGCATAGAATCGCAGATCCGACGTTTCGCTAGAATATCATCTAGTATTGACGAGGTGAACCCAAAAACGGTTGAAAAGCGAGTGAAACTGTATGTATATATATATATATATATATATATATATATATATATATATATATATATATATATAATTATGACAACGTTTCTGTGAATTAATTCATTTCCTACAACGTATAAACCCATTCCCAACTTCTCAGCTTGGGTTTAACCTCTGCAAAGCTGCACCAGGGGCCAAATATCGCTGTTCGTCGACTCGGAACTTTAATAATTTGCGGTTTTTTTGGTACGTCGATGGATCGAAACAGGTTGTCGGGGATTCCGTTGGAGAAAAAGAAGATGAAATCGGGATGTAGTTTGGTATTTGTGTCTGTGTAAAGTTATTAAAATTAATTTGAAAATTTTGAAGCCGATGGAACCGGTTTGCGTGCGTCAGTAACTTGTTCGCACCGATCTGAATTTCGGAGATATATTGGCAATATAACAACTTGGGGGGGATCTTTGTTTAGTTTTTGACCGTGTATCTCAGTACATTAATAATAATTTTAATGATTAACATTGTTCCATTCACTCTGTGATATCACTTAGGCATTGTAAAACTGCATATTTCCATCTGTATCGCATAATGACGTAGAGTATCAACAAACCATTTGGGATGCCCCGGACATTCTTTCCGTTGGGTGAGGGATAGTTTAGTAGCTAGGAGGGAGCTTTAAACATTCTGGGCCAGGAAATGGATAAACTGGTAGAATGTTAAAACTTGAAAGTTTAAAATTTGACACAAATTGACAAAATTATTTAATTAAGTTTCTTCTAATTAAAGTGTATTTCAAATTTAAAGATTACTCAATAAACATTAAATTTAGAGCTGAATTTTGGTTTGTGAATGCTGAACTGCGTCCTCGAGGTAGACACTAAAAGGGCATTAAACAGTTTGGTCGATGTCTCAAATAAACGTAATCTCTAACGGAAGCAAATCTGGGTTTGATTCTAGTTACATTGTGTTAAACAAAATATATCTAGTTTGCGTCAGCCTCTATCTAACACATCTATATAGTTCTGCATATATATATATATATATATATATATATATATATATATATATATATATATATATATATATATAATACTGTTTTAGATTAAAAGTAAGTGATAGCATATGATTTTATACAACTTATTTTAAGCTATAGGTATGTTGTAGAACATCCGTTTTAACACATAATACTGAATAATTGTACATTTTTACCTTATATTGTTATTATTATATATTGTTATCAATAATAAAATATATTAATGTATATGTCAATAAATCCTACTACAGTAAATTGTTATTGTCGATAGATAATTATATATATTTATTTTAATCTTTTAAATGAAAACTTCATTTTCGTCTGATATTTTCTAAAAACCTACTTGAATTATATTCGTTAAACAACAATTTTATTCAGTAAATGTTATAAAGCCTAATATTTTTTTTTCATTAAATACCTTATTTTGTTATCAACTACATTCTATTAAAATCTTTATTAAGCTCACCTTCAAGTGGACTTCTTATTTCTGTCAGATAGTCCTACTGACAGCACTTTGTACAAATATTATAACAAATCTCAAATCCTCATTAAGAAATTGAGCTATTAATCCTTTAAAATAGTTTTCCTATAAAACGAATCGACAGTAACTGAGAGCAGCTATTAAATGTATGTATACAATTATCGTAATATCTTGCTATTTATTTTAAATACTTTAATCTCTTTCGCTAAATAAAGTTCATCTTTACACGAGCTTAAATTACTCGTTAAGCACTACTCTTAAATTAACTCTTCTTATCAACTCGTGTCTAATTTTAAACGTTTGACATTTTAACAGATAACGTTGAAGTATAAATTATCCCCTAGTACCCCCTAAAACCTATCATTGAACCAACTACCCCAGAAATCCACTCATAGAACCAACTACCCCAGAAATCCACTCATAGAAACAACTATACCCCAGAAACCCACTCATAGAAACAACTATACCCCAGAAATCCACTCATAGAACCAACTTCCCCAGAAATCCACTCATAGAACCAACTACCCCAGAAATCCACTCATAGAACCAACTACCCCAGAAATCCACTCTTAGAACCAACTACCCCAGAAATCCACCCATAGAACCAACTACCCCAGAAATCCACTCTTAGAAACAACTACCCCAGAAATCCACTCTTAGAAACAACTACCCCAGAAATCCACCCATAGAACCAACTACCTCAGAAATCCACTCATAGAACCAACTACCCCAGAAATCCACCCATAGATCGAACTACCCCAGAAATCCACTGATTGAACGAACTACCCCAGAAATCTACCCATATAACCAACTACCCCAGAAATCCACTCATACAACCAACTACCCCAGAAATCCACCCATAGATCGAACTACCCCAGAAATCCACTGATTGAACGAACTACCCCAGAAATCTACCCATATAACCAACTACCCCAGAAATCCACTCATACAACCAACTACCCCAGAAATCCACTCATAGAAACAACTACCCCAGAAATCCACTCATAAATCGAACTACCCCAGAAATCCACTCATAG
>JBAIZL010000035.1:6732500-6755000 GCA_036971475.1 Prosapia bicincta | reverse complement strand
CCTCGTGTCCTTGTGAACTACTTTCCTAACCTTCCAGGTTTTAGAAGTTCCCAAGCAGGGGAGCTGCGTGACGCAACAATGCGGGCTGGTTCGCGATTCCATTATGGAAGGTCAATGCATCAATGACGTCTATTAAAATTGTTCATTAGAAATACAAACAAGCTAAAATAGCGTAACATCTAAAGAGAAGCGGATTTGATACTCAGTGTGTAACTCTAAGGGAACATCTTGCCTGCGATATTATGAAAACAAATTAGGAATTTTTATAAATTTATAAAAGTAGAGAAATGTCTTTGTAATTGTTTAGGAAGGGCTATTGATTCTGCGGCCTGGACGTGACCAAACCCAGCTTAGAGTGTCGCCAATGTGGATGGAGCCAATTACTTGTTAATAAGTTTGGCCCCAGGGTTATCGTTGGGTTTACATTATAAACAAGCGCCTACGGTAAGAGTTGCAGCCGGGTACATTAGCGGCAATTAAACTACAGTTACTTTGCCAGAGGGGTGCGCTGGGTACAAGCTGCCAGCCTCCTTGGGGACTGTGTAGCGCAGTGCAATGGCTTGGCAGGAACGCGAAGAGCTTCACGCACTAACTTCGCAGGTCACGTAGACTCCAATATCATTCCTACATAACAGTTCATTCGTTCGTTCGTTTAAAGAGCTTAATTTCTTACAATATAACTAAGCTTAGTTTAATATAATGTTTGTAGTTCTTGTTGCTGCTGTTGTTACTTTTGTCGTTGCTGTTAAAATTTCTGTTGTTGTTTTTATTGTCGTAGTCGTTGTTTTTCCTCCTGTTGCTAATGTTGTTGTCATTGCTGATGTTTTTGTTGTTGTTCTTGTCGTCGTTGTTGTTTTCATCGATGTAGTCGTTGATATTGCTTCTGCTGTTGTTATTATCGTTGTTTCTGTTGTTGTTCTTGTTGTTGCTTTTGTTTTGTTTTATTGTAGTTGTTATCGTCGTCGTCATCGTTGTTGTCGATGTTGTTGTTTTTGTTGCTGTTGTTGTTTTTGTTGCTGTTGTCGTTGTTGTTTTTGTTGTACTTGTTGTTATCTCTCCGATTATTAGACATAGATGGGTGGTCAAATATTGAATTCTAGGAAAAACTTGAGAAAATCTGGCAAAATAATCGAATAAGTTAAATCGAAACACTAAGACACCGCCATTTATAAAACTGACGTGACATTCACATATTTAGCGGCATAACTTCAGTCATCCGTAATGTAAGGACAAAGTTATCAGCACTACCTCCCACAAAAGCCAAGAAGACCTAAAAGACTCAGGGAAATAAATTACTTACTAAAAAAAAATCGCTTTTATAATTTTTTTTCTGGAATTGTAATTACGTCAGATATTTATAATTTTTAACTTCTTCAAGTTTTTTCCACTTTCCCCTGTTTCTCTTGATTAGATATTTATGTTTTTTAGGTTACCCGCCTCATTTTATTTATCTAGATTATAGCCTTAATGCTCATGATCTTCATTCATTCTACAGATTAATGAGCAAGTAGGGCGTCACCATTGCCAGGAGTAACCGAAAAAACTTATTTGTATTCTTTATAAGCAGTAAGAACAAATGGGTCGTCTTTAGGCCTAGGAACAAAACTCCTAAAATTGCATTTGTTAAAAATCTTTCTGAACACAAATTACAAGTTTTCTAAATTCTCAATAAGTTTTTAAAGTTATTTTAAAGTTCTGTAAACAAAAGTAGTTGTCACACTTACAGAACATTAAAACATTATTAATAACAAAAATATCGAAAGCTTTTTCTAATACATTCATTCGAACAAAATTTCTTTATTAATTTATTTTTGTTTCTTCCAATAATTCTTGTATTATAGCTTAGAATTAATAACTTTGCTTCTAGCTTTAGGGCGATCAGCGAGTGTGACACATACGGAGGATGGGAAATAATTGTGAGTAAAGGTGGGGTTGGAGTATTTTGACAAAGGATATAGGAGAAATCTGGCAGTTCTTCGCAGAGTTCGGAGTAGGCGATCTCCTATCAAGGCCGTAAATAGGTGTCTACTCCTGTAATAGAAAAGTTGAGGAAGAGTAGGGGACGTCTAGGAGTTGTAAGGGGAGTAGGAGTTGTAATGTATGGCGTCGTTTGGCCGGGACCGCTTACCTGAAGGAAACCTTCTCCCAGCCGGGATAAAGGAGTCTACCCGCATTTAAACTCAGGGCCTCAGTTTTCCACGAATATGAAAAGAATTTTAATTTACATTAAAAAATAAAATTTTATGGTTTTAAATATCGGGTGTCAAGATTGATTTAATGACTTTCTTCAACAATAAAAGACTGTGAGACATTCAATACATTTAAAGTGAACAATACTGATTTCATATTTCAGTGATGTCAAACGGAGTTTCAAGAAAACATCGCAATGACTAAAAACTTCTACTTAGCAATTTGCTCTCACTTGTGAGTGAACTTGGTAACAATCGCTTAATTAAAGAACAAAGGGAGAAACAGTTAGTGTAACAGTTCCTCGAACTAAGAAGGAACTGGTTCAGTGAACTAGGTGGTGCGAATCAAGCCTATAGCCCGGGTCTGAAACTCGCCCAGCCGTTAGGTATTACCCAAACAATGGCATGGACTGTACTTTATATATTTCGGAAAGTCTAGTCAGAATAAATCATCCTTGTACTCATAATCCGGTTTTATTATACGAGTCCAGTCGCGTCGGGATTTAGAAATGGCTTGTTTATTTAATGGCTAACGTGATAAGTTTTAAAATTAGAACCGGGGAAAATTTATCTACTGGGATTAAACATGACCGTAAATTTGAATTGTTGAGTTTCCGCTTGTTGAGCACCATTATAAGAGTATGGAACAATAACATACAAACTGATTAAATATAATAAAGTCATTGACTTAGATTAGCCATTGCTATATATAGGGTACAAAATACAGGAGCTTTATTCCACGCGGCTTTGGAGGAAAACGTTACGTAAAATGTCAGTGGAAACTTTCGTTACCCATTAAATAAAAGTCTTGTGAAATATACATCACGCAAACCTTGTTTTTCACTTTTAAAAAAAAAAAATACTTTGTTGTAGTTTTTGGTATATATTCAGTTTTTTATCATTATAATATTTAAAAAGAAATGACTTTACGTGGTATTTATAAATTAAAACAAAAATGTATTATATAAAATAATAAGTTACCATAGCAACCGGTTGGGTATTACAGCTGTTTCTAGAGTTTTTTATTGTCACATTCCACTTCTAGTAAATGGTGATAGGCGATAAAACCCGTTCCATAAGATCGCCACTAGGAGAGTAATGTAAACACGACGACCCGACATGGAACCGTCTTTCCTCTTGTCTATGCCATCCCTCTTCATCCAAACGAATCCCTGTTCCTCTATGCTGAGGACGTAAAGTTTCAACCATAGCCAACTGGAGACCCTGCCACCCTTACTCGCGAAACCTAAAGCTGCGTTGCATAAGGACTAGTTGGAAGCAACCTGTTTCCCCAGAAAGAGACTACCACAGACCGGAGTCATTACACATCGGAGTCATTAGGGAGACCCCTTGCCCGGAGATATTCTGTAAAGTACCTTGACGTCATCCTTGGAAGAGCCTGTCAGTCTCCCATCAAGGCAGCTCTCCCATGTGTATCTCGTGTTCTCTCGTTTTGTCGTCACATTCACCTAGCTCCATTTATTGACGCGGATCATTTCAGTCGTGTTCTCTGAGGTCTATTTCCCACTCTTCTTGGTTCGATTAAAAAATCACTATCCGAAATGTTTTTAGCTCTCCTACCATGTCGATCGCTGCATTTCAGCAAATCTTTCCGGCAGAGCCAAAAGCTAGATTCACCACCTAAATGGGATCCTAGCAACTCGGTTGAACACAGCAGTGCGTCGCGGACCAACCCACGACCTCAACTCGCAAATACCATCCCCCGAGTCGGTGCATGTAATGGGTGGTGTTTCCTAAGGAATGTCCCAAAGCAACAAAAAATGAAGACTACTTCTATGTGCTGCAATTATTGCGAAGCATAAACGGCTAACGTCATCATCCCAGCAACCGTTGCAGCCGGCACCTGTTCATCATCGTCGGCGAGCCACTCCCCCGCTCTCTGCTGATCTACTGCCAGGGATCGCAATTCCCGAACCCTTTCCAAAACATTTCCTTTACTCGCATCCTTCTTTAGAAACCATACACTGTTCTTTCAAAAATTGCCCACTCAACCACAGGATACACCCTTTGCAGCCGCATCTGTTAATTTACTATAACCTCTCCTTTCTGTGATCTCCATCACAATTTCGCAATCTCCTAACCACAGGCAAGACGAGCCCTTCCTATCTAAACGCCGTCCTAGGAACGTTCATTCATATATTGATCTCCCAGGTCTCCCGAGACATCCAATCCCACTTATCAATCATTCTCAAATCCGTAACGACAATTCTCTTCAGATATATTCAATACATTCTGCAGAGTCCCAAAGGTCTTCGTTCTCAGAAACTCTCAGTCCAGTCCTTCATCGTGGAGTATCACATGAGTTTGGCGCTTATCTCCGAATCACATATAAATACTCTTCATCGTTTCTTACTACAGTCTCACACAATAGGACCGATATGTGGTCGATAAGACCGATAGACGCAGCCTGAGGTGCATTGCTTAAAAGGAACAGTAGTCCTCGTGCATCTTCGTATTGCCGATCAGAGTGTTGACATCTGCGTGACTCGTATTCACGAGTCGAATTTTCCCAGATGGGGAATTCGCAGGGGTACTTCCAGGTGTACTCCCAAGTGTAATCCCAGGTGTACTCCCAGGGGTACTCCCAGATCTACTCCCAGGTGTACTCCTAGGGGTACTTTCAGGTGTACTCCCAGGGGTACTCCCAGGTGTACTCACAGGGGTAATCACAGGTGTACTCCCAAGTTTACTCCCAGTGTACTCCCAGGTGTACTCCCAAGGGGTACTCCAGGTGTACTCCCAGGGGTACTACTAGGTGTACTCCCAGGTGTACTCCCAGGGGTACTCCCAGGGGTACTCCCAGGTGTACTCCCAGATGTACTCCCAGGTGTACTCACAGGGGTACTCCCAAGTTTACTCCCAGTGGTACTCCCAGTGTACTCCCAGGGGTACTCCCAGGTGTACTCCCAGGGGTATTACCAGGTGTACTCCCAGGGTACTTCCAGGGGTACTCCCAGGTGTACTCCCAGGTGTACTCCCAGGGATACTCCCAGATGTACTCCCAGGTGTACTTCGCTAAGTCGGAGGATGTTCCTTTCAATCAGCAACGTCATTTCGAGACCTAAACCAAATATATCTTCCAACCTGGACTCTACCACTCCACTCCTTACAATCTCCTGCATCACTTCCCCTCTTGCACGAAATCAGCAACGTCATTTCGAGACCTAAACCAAATATATCTTCCAACCTGAACTCTACCCCTCCACTCCTTACAATCTCCTGCATCACTTCCCCTCTTGCACGAAATCAGCAACGTCATTTCGAGACCTAAACCAAATATATCTTCCAACCTGAACTCTACCACTCAACTCCTTACAATCTCCTGCATCACTTCCCCTCTTGCACGAAATCAGCAAAGATAACAAAGACGCATAGAAGTTCCTCTTGACATATTTGACATCTAGCTAACACCTCTTACAAACCCAACCCACACAACCACCCCTCCCCCCCCCAACACACACATCCCCTTCCTGTTTAACAAGTAGGACTACAGACGAAAAGCACAAACGACTGCTTATTTACTCACTGACCGTCGCACACCCTAGTATTTTAAGAACTATGTCTTGTAATTAACAATATTATACTAATTGACTGCTTCACAGTTGTGTTGGTTCACATGACTTGAAGCACTCATTCCACAAGAAGTAATAATATTTTCTGTGCTTATGACAGTTTTAGGTAGTCAGCAGAAGAAGATGTGAATCACTATCTACTCAGAGATTAGCCAACCCTTGTTATCTGAGAGGTAAAACGCCTCCACCCTTTATTATAAGGAAATCCCACCCCCTTTCTTTCTTGCCGGCAGATTTTATTCGTGCCAGGTTTTCCATCTCGCTTTTCACGTCAGGCAACATTTAGCGCATTCTGTTTACAATTAATATTCTTCATTTCCGTAAGTATGTACACTGCCCACGTCAAGTAGATGGTTACTACTCAAAATTCATTTTCAGAAGGGATACTTAAACTGTAGTCTAAGAAACAATTAAGAAAATTTACCCTTCTACAAGCGGCGGTACTTTATCTTATCCCAAACAAATAGATATTACAATAACCGGAATGTAATTTAATTATAGTGAAGTAGTAGAGATAAATGTTTTTATGATTATTAATTGAAAACTCCATTTACGTTTAGCCGAGGAACGTTACACAAGATTGTATAAGGAAAACAGTGTGATAAGGTCGTCGGCTTAATATAGTGTTATATACTACTTGGAAATTAATTTCATACGAGCGACGTAAAACGGAACGAATCGGACGCCTTTTATTATTCTATTATAGCGTTCTTGGTGGATTTAAACCGCAGCCATAAAATGACACAATGTAAGGAAATGGTTGTGTAATGACGTCATTGCATTTAATTACTCTTTTACTGAACAATATAATGATTACGAAGATAAAATCCTCTGCGGACAATTTCAGCGTTATTATTAGAGCTCCGGTCCCACTCAGGAAAGCGTTCATATTCACGCTAAATATAGCTCTCACGAGTGATTTCCCATGTTTTGCCTGACCCTTGCCGTGACCCTTCGTGACTTGTATGGCACTTGCCGTGATCCCCCGTGACTTGCCTGACCCTGGTCGTGACCCCCCCCCCGTGACTTGCATAGCACTTACCGTGATCTCCCGTGACTTGTATGGCACTTGCCGTGATCCCCCGTGACTTGCCTGTCCCTGGTCGTGACCCCCGTGACTTGCATAGCACTTGCCGTGATCTCCCGTGACTTGCCTGACCCTGGTCGTGACCCCCCGTGACTTGCATAGCACTTGCCGTGATCTCCCGTGACTTGTATGTCACTTGCCGTGATCCCCCGTGACTTACCTGACCCTGGTCGTGACCCCCGTGAATTGCATGGCACTTGCCGTGATCTCCCGTGACTTGCCTGACCCTGGTCGTGACCCCCGCGACTTGCATGGCACTTACCGTGATCTCCCTTGACTCGCCTGACTCTGGTCGTGACCCCCCGTGACTTGCATAGCACTTGCTGTGATCTCCCGTGACTTGTATGGCACTTGCCGTGATCTCCCGTGACTTGCCTGACCCTGGTCGTGACCCCCGTGACTTGCATGGCACTTGCCGTGATCTCCCGTGACTTGCCTGACCCTGGTCGTGACCCCCCGTGACTTGCATGGCACTTGCCGTGATCTCCCGTGACTTGCCTGACCCTGGTCGTGACCCCCGTGACTTGCATAGCACTTGCCGTGATCTCCCGTGACTTGTACGGCAATTTGTTGTGATCCCCTCTCATTTGGAAGACACTTACGGTGATCCCTCGTGACTTGGAGGACACTTTCTGTGGCCCCTGTAACTTGATTGACATTTTCCGTGATAAACCGTGACTTGGATTACACTCTCCGTTATCTCTCGTGATTAGGAAGACTCTTTCCATGATTTACTTGCGTTTTATAACACTTCCCTTGATCCCCTGTGATGTGGATGATACTTGCCGAGATTCCCCGTGACGCTGATAACATTTGCCGTTATCCCCCATGACCTAGACGGAACTTGCCGTGACCCTCCGTGACGTTGATAACATTTGCCGTTATCCCCCATGACCTGGACGGAACTTGCCGTGACCCTCCGTGACGTTGATAACATTTGCCGTTATCCCCCATGACCTGGACGACACTTGCCGTGACCCTCCGTGACGCTGATAACATTTGCCGTTACCCCCATGACCTGGACGGAACTTGCCGTGACCCTCCGTGACGCTGATAACAATTGCCGTTATCCCCCATGACCTGGACGGAACTTGCCGTGACCCTCCGTGACGTTGATAACATTTGCCGTTATCCCCCATGACCTGGACGACACTTGCCGTGACCCTCCGTGACGCTGATAACATTTGCCGTTATCCCCCATGACCTGGACGGAACTTGCCGTGACCCTCCGTGACGCTGATAACATTTGCCGTTATCCCCCATGACCTGGACGGAACTTGCCGTGACCCTCCGTGACGCTGATAACATTTGCCGTTATCCCCCATGACCTAGACGGAACTTGCCGTGACCCTCCGTGACGCTGATAACATTTGCCGTTATCCCCCATGACCTGGACGGAACTTGCCGTGACCCTCCGTGACGTTGATAACATTTGCCGTTATCCCCCATGACCTGGACGGAACTTGCCGTGACCCTCCGTGACGCTGATAACATTTGCCGTTATCCCCCATGACCTAGACGGAACTTGCCGTGACCCCCCCGTGAAGTGGACGACACTTGCCTCATGATCCCCCTTGACTTGCATGGCACTTGCCGTGCTTTCTAAACGTCTCATATTCATAGACACCTCTTGAAGACATCAGGTCTAACTAAATAATAGTAAAAACTAATACACAATCGACTATTTCTTTCTCAAAAGCGTTTCAATGAAAACGTTACCTTCTTCAGTGAGGATATATTAAACGTTTAGTGTAGAGGATTTATTAACCATTCTGGCATTGTCTCTGAATTGTGATTGATACTCTTGATTGTGGGTCGGTGTTTGTTATTAAATAAGTATTACCTGTGATCATAAGGGAAGCCTAAACCTTTGGATATAGATTTAGGTTGGTGCCAATAGTAGCCCATGTGACGCTTCTGTAAAGAGAAATTCAAAAGTTTCATAACTGTTTAAACTAAATAAACAGCTTACACCTATTAGAGAAGGACATTCACGATTGGTCTAAAATATAGGATTGTAGTTCATAACGCCAGACTTATAGGGAAAGATTCAATGGCATATCTGAAATAGAAATATTGTATTTTATAATCATTACAAGGTTTCTACTGGTTTCTGGAATCCTTGGAGAAATTTGGATAAAGAAAAGTGAGTAGAACTCTAAGGAAGGGATACATTGCTCCCTAGAGCCAGAAGCGAAAACGCTATGTGGGAGTTCGTGATGTCCCTAATGTGTCCCAACTCCTTACTGGAATCAATGGCGAAATATGGATAAGGAAATGTGAGTACAACTCTAAGGAAGGGATACATTGCTCCCTAGAGCCAGAAGCGGAAACGCTATGTGGGAGTTCGTGATGTGCCTAATGTGTCCCAACTCCTTACTGAAATCCCTGGCGAAATACGGATAAGGAAAAGTGAGTAAAACTCTAAGGAAGGGATACATTGCTCCCTAGAGCCAGAAGCGAAAACGCTATGTGGGAGTTCGTGATGTGCCTAATGTGTCCCAACTCCTTACTGGAATCCCTGGCGAAATATGTATAAGGAAAAGTGAGTAGAACTCTAAGGAAGGGATACATTGCTCCCTAGAGCCAGAAGCGGAAACGCTATGTGGGAGTTTGTGATGTGCCTAATGTGTCCCAACTCCTTACTAGAATCCTTGGAAAAATATGGATAGAGAAAAGTGAGTAGAACTCTAAGGAAGGGATACATTGCTCCCTAGAGCCAGAAGCGAAAACGCTATGTGGGAGTTCGTGATGTGCCTAATGTGTCCCAACTCCTTACTGGAATACCTGGCGAAATATGGATAAGGAAATGTGAGTACAACTCTAAGGAAGGGATACACTGCTCCCTAGAGCCAGAAGCGGAAACGCTATTTGGGAGTTCGTGATGTGCCTAATGTGTCCCAACTCCTTACTGAAATCCCTGGCGAAATATGGATAAGGAAAAGTGAGTAAAACTCTAAGGAAGGGATACATTGCTCCCTAGAGCCAGAAGCGGAAACGCTATGTGGGAGTTTGTGATGTGCCTAATGTGTCCCAACTCCTTACTGGAATCCCTGGCGAAATATGGATAAGGAAATGTGAGTACAACTCTAAGGAAGGGATACATTGCTCCCTAGAGCCAGAAGCGGAAACGCTATGTGGGAGTTCGTGATGTGCCTAATGTGTCCCAACTCCTTACTGAAATCCCTGGCGAAATATGGATAAGGAAATGTGAGTACAACTCTAAGGAAGGGATACACTGCTCCCTAGAGCCAGAAGCGGAAACGCTATGTGGGAGTTCGTGATGTGCCTAATGTGTCCCAACTCCTTACTGAAATCCCTGGCGAAATATGGATAAGGAAAAGTGAGTAAAACTCTAAGGAAGGGATACATTGCTCCCTAGAGCCAGAAGCGAAAACGCTATGTGGGAGTTCGTGATGTGCCTAATGTGTCCCAACTCCTTACTGAAATCCCTGGCGAAATATGGATAAGGAAAAGTGAGTAAAACTCTAAGGAAGGGATACATTGCTCCCTAGAGCCAGAAGCGGAAACGCTATGTGGGAGTTTGTGATGTGCCTAATGTGTCCCAACTCCTTACTGAAATCCCTGGCGAAATATGGATAAAGAAAAGTGAGTAGAACTCTAAGGAAGGCATACATTGCTCCCTAGCGCCAGAAGCGAAAACGCTATGTGGGAGTTCGTGATGTGCCAATGTGTCCCAACTCCTTACTGGAATACCTGGCGAAATATGGATAAGGAAATGTGAGTACAACTCTAAGGAAGGGATACACTGCTCCCTAGAGCCAGAAGCGGAAACGCTATTTGGGAGTTCGTGATGTGCCTAATGTGTCCCAACTCCTTACTGAAATCCCTGGCGAAATATGGATAAGGAAAAGTGAGTAAAACTCTAAGGAAGGGATACATTGCTCCCTAGAGCCAGAAGCGGAAACGCTATGTGGGAGTTTGTGATGTGCCTAATGTGTCCCAACTCCTTACTGGAATCCCTGGCGAAATATGGATAAGGAAATGTGAGTACAACTCTAAGGAAGGGATACATTGCTCCCTAGAGCCAGAAGCGGAAACGCTATGTGGGAGTTCGTGATGTGCCTAATGTGTCCCAACTCCTTACTGAAATCCCTGGCGAAATATGGATAAGGAAATGTGAGTACAACTCTAAGGAAGGGATACACTGCTCCCTAGAGCCAGAAGCGGAAACGCTATGTGGGAGTTCGTGATGTGCCTAATGTGTCCCAACTCCTTACTGAAATCCCTGGCGAAATATGGATAAGGAAAAGTGAGTAAAACTCTAAGGAAGGGATACATTGCTCCCTAGAGCCAGAAGCGAAAACGCTATGTGGGAGTTCGTGATGTGCCTAATGTGTCCCAACTCCTTACTGGAAACCCTGGCGAAATATGGATAAGGAAATGTGAGTACAACTCTAAGGAAGGGATACATTGCTCCCTAGAGCCAGAAGCGGAAACGCTATGTGGGAGTTCGTGATGTGCCTAATGTGTCCCAACTCCTTACTGAAATCCCTGGCGAAATATGGATAAGGAAAAGTGAGTAAAACTCTAAGGAAGGGATACATTGCTCCCTAGAGCCAGAAGCGGAAACGCTATGTGGGAGTTTGTGATGTGCCTAATGTGTCCCAACTCCTTACTGGAATCCCTGGCGAAATATGTATAAGGAAAAGTGAGTAGAACTCTAAGGAAGGGATACATTGCTCCCTAGAGCCAGAAGCGAAAACGCTATGTGGGAGTTCGTGATGTGCCTAATGTGTCCCAACTCCTTACTGGAATACCTGGCGAAATATGGATAAGGAAAAGTGAGTAGAACTCTAAGGAAGGGATACATTGCTCCCTAGAGCCAGAAGCGAAAACGCTATGTGGGAGTTCGTGATGTGCCTAATGTGTCCCAACTCCTTACTGGAATACCTGGCGAAATATGGATAAGGAAAAGTGAGTAGAACTCTAAGGAAGGGATACATTGCTCCCTAGAGCCAGAAGCGGAAACGCTATGTGGGAGTTCGTGATGTGCCTAATGTGTCCCAACTCCTTACTGGAATCTTTGGAAAAATATGGATATGGAAAGGTGAGTAGAACTCTAAGGAAGGGATACATTGCTCCCTAGAGCCAGAAGCGAAAACGCTATGTGGGAGTTCGTGATGTGCCTAATGTGTCCCAACTCCTTACTGGAATCCCTGGCGAAATATGGATAAGGAAATGTGAGTACAACTCTAAGGAGGGGATATATTGCTCCCTAGAGCCAGAAGCGAAAACGCTATGTGGGAGTTCGTGATGTGCCTAATGTGTCCCAACTCCTTACTGGAATACCTGGCGAAATATGGATAAGGAAAAGTGAGTAGAACTCTAAGGAAGGGATACATTGCTCCCTAGAGCCAGAAGCGAAAACGCTATGTGGGAGTTCGTGATGTGCCTAATGTGTCCCAACTCCTTACTGGAATACCTGGCGAAATATGGATAAGGAAAAGTGAGTAGAACTCTAAGGAAGGGATACATTGCTCCCTAGATCCAGAAGCGGAAACGCTATGTGGGAGTTCGTGATGTGCCTAATGTGTCCCAACTCCTTACTGGAATCTTTGGAAAAATATGGATATTTAAAAGTGAGTAGAACTCTAAGGAAGGGATACATTGCTCCCTAGAGCCAGAAGCGAAAACGCTATGTGGGAGTTCGTGATGTGCCTAATGTGTCCCAACTCCTTACTGGAAACCCTGGCGAAATATGGATAAGGAAAAGTGAGTAGAACTCTAAGGAAGGGATACATTGCTCCCTAGAGCCAGAAGCGAAAACGCTATGTGGGAGTTCGTGATGTGCCTAATGTGTCCCAACTGCTTACTGGAATCCCTGGCGAAATATGGATAAGGAAATGTGAGTACAACTCTAAGGAAGGGATATATTGCTCCCTAGAGCCAGAAGCGAAAACGCTATGTGGGAGTTCGTGATGTGCCTAATGTGTCCCAACTTCTTACTGGAATCCCTGGCGAAAAATTAATAAGGAAATGTGAGTACAACTCTAAGGAAGGGATACATTGCTCCCTAGAGCCAGAAGCGGAAACGCTATGTGGGAGTTCGTGATGTGCCTAATGTGTCCCAACTCCTTACTGGAAACCCTGGCGAAATATGGATAAGGAAAAGTGAGTAGAACTCTAAGGAAGGGATACATTGCTCCCTAGAGCCAGAAGCGAAAACGCTATGTGGGAGTTCGTGATGTGCCTAATGTGTCCCAACTCCTCACTGGAAACCCTGGCGAAATATGGATAAGGAAAAGTGAGTAGAACTCTAAGGAAGGGATACATTGCTCCCTAGAGCCAGAAGCGGAAACGCTATGTGGGAGTTCGTGATGTGCCTAATGTGTCCCAACTCCTTACTGGAATACCTGGCGAAATATGGATAAGGAAAAGTGAGTAGAACTCTAAGGAAGGGATACATTGCTCCCTAGAGCCAGAAGCGAAAACGCTATGTGGGAGTTCGTGATGTGCCTAATGTGTCCCAACTCCTTACTGGAATACCTGGCGAAATATGGATAAGGAAAAGTGAGTAGAACTCTAAGGAAGGGATACATTGCTCCCTAGAGCCAGAAGCGGAAACGCTATGTGGGAGTTCGTGACGTGCCTAATGTGTCCCAACTCCTTACTGGAATCTTTGGAAAAATATGGATATGGAAAAGTGAGTAGAACTCTAAGGAAGGGATACATTGCTCCCTAGAGCCAGAAGCGGAAACGCTATGTGGGAGTTCGTGATGTGCCTAATGTGTCCCAACTCCTTACTGGAATCCCTGGCGAAATATGGATAAGGAAATGTGAGTTCAACTCTAAGGAAGGGATATATTGCTCCCTAGAGCCAGAAGCGAAAACGCTATGTGGGAGTTCGTGATGTGCCTAATGTGTCCCAACTCCTTACTGGAATACCTGGCGAAATATGGATAAGGAAAAGTGAGTAGAACTCTAAGGAAGGGATACATTGCTCCCTAGAGCCAGAAGCGAAAACGCTATGTGGGAGTTCGTGATGTGCCTAATGTGTCCCAACTCCTTACTGGAATACCTGGCGAAATATGGATAAGGAAAAGTGAGTAGAACTCTAAGGAAGGGATACATTGCTCCCTAGATCCAGAAGCGGAAACGCTATGTGGGAGTTCATGATGTGCCTAATGTGTCCCAACTCCTTACTGGAATCTTTGGAAAAATATGGATATGGAAAAGTGAGTAGAACTCTAAGGAAGGGATACATTGCTCCCTAGAGCCAGAAGCGAAAACGCTATGTGGGAGTTCGTGATGTGCCTAATGTGTCCCAACTCCTTACTGGAAACCCTGGCGAAATATGGATAAGGAAAAGTGAGTAGAACTCTAAGGAAGGGATACATTGCTCCCTAGAGCCAGAAGCGAAAACGCTATGTGGGAGTTCGTGATGTGCCTAATGTGTCCCAACTCCTTACTGGAATCCCTGGCGAAATATGGATAAGGAAATGTTAGTACAACTCTAAGGAAGGGATATATTGCTCCCTAGAGCCAGAAGCGAAAACGCTATGTGGGAGTTCGTGATGTGCCTAATGTGTCCCAACTGCTTACTGGAATCCCTGGCGAAATATGGATAAGGAAATGTGAGTACAACTCTAAGGAAGGGATATATTGCTCCCTAGAGCCAGAAGCGAAAACGCTATGTGGGAGTTCGTGATGTGCCTAATGTGTCCCAACTTCTTACTGGAATCCCTGGCGAAATATGGATAAGGAAAAGTGAGTAAAACTCTAAGGAAGGGATACATTGCTCCCTAGAGCCGAAACTTGAAAACAAAATCAATTCAAATTCAACTCTGGTAACCCCATATTATATTGATTATTGTTTTATATGTTTTCATAATAAAACAAAATAATAATTCAACAATTATACATTAAAATGACGAAATAGAATTTTGGGCAAATACTTGTAGCCATCAGCTAACTCTATTAACAATGAAAATGTTTATTTTTATATTATATTTATGCTTTCTCTTAATAATTCTCCGTTTATTATATATCGCTGTGAATTAATTTAATAAATATGTTTTTTTTCCAAGTAAATTAAAGTTAGTAGTTTCCCCAAGCAGTAGCATGACCGCCCAGACGTTCTGAACCAGATTTTACGTAACCAGCCACAGAGCCCGGATTATGGCAGGGATTAACGAGTGGCCTTGGAATTGTCTCCTATACTCGGTCAGTTGAGATATGTCTACCTTACAAAGGATTACACGAGTAAAGTATTTATTATGGTTCTTTGTTATTCGTTAATGTGTATTTATATATCCACATATATAATTTCGTAAGGCGAATTGTGAGAGAAACTTTGTGGGGGCTTGGAAGGCCGTACAGAGCCGGGAGATGGCCAAATTGAAGGTATTTCTACGAAGGAGCGGGGGAAATATAGGTTTTCCTCAATTTACAACATTTAGAGGGTTTCGAAGAGCTTGAAGTTACCAAACATCTCCATAAGAAATACATAACAATGAAAAACAGCTGAATGTGATTTTCAAATATTTCAGCTGAGAAACAGCTGTACAAATATTATATGAAAAACAGCTGAGTCCAAATATTTTAACAATATTAAAGGTTAATTAGAAATATGAACTTGGGATCAGGTTTAGTTACTGGAGTACGTCTTATCGTACTGTGTTTGACAAGCGTATTAAATTAGAAATAATCACTGGTCCTGGAAAAGGAAACATCATATTTCTACCAATAATTAAATTATTATCAACAGATCCTCACATGCCATTTTAAACGAAAAGGAACAAATCCCATTTAACACTTACATTTTCAATAACTATAAGTACGGCTTCAATCGGAAAAACCTGTTTTTACACATGATCACCTTTATGCTGCAATAGGTCGAGTAAAATCTCAAGATGGATTAAAGATACATACTGATAATACGATTGGTCAAAAACTCAAATTTAAAACGCATTTCCAAAATATATAGTTTATAAGGAAAGTTTGTTATAAAAAATTTTAATTATATTAAATAAATTTGTATTACAAAATTAAATTATCATACAAAAGTTTAAAATTTGTATCAATATGAAGGGGCATTTGCCCCTACACGCCCCTAGTTTGTACAATAAACATATTGTCCTTTTTAGTAAAATAAATAGTAGTTTCTGTAGTTTGTGTATATTTATAAGGCACATATTTTTAAATGTTTGTGTTTCCCTTTTTCATTTTCAAATATTTTATAATTTAGGTGAACATTTTCACTGTTTATATTCTGTTTTGTCATTTCCTTTTTAACTGTCATTTCCTCAGTTCATTGTTTATTTCCATATCTATAAACTATATATTTTTTTACGTTGGTATTATATTGCGATAGAATGCTCGTTCTAATACGACTTATAAACTATTTTCTGCATTTTCAGATTTATAACACTTTCAAATTTATTACAAATTTTCGTCTTTCGATCCTCGGGCATGTGCCATTAACACTGCAACCCACTTTAAGGTAGACTATGTACTGAGGATACTTTCAGCGTTCCCATTGCCTTCTTAATGCCCTAACAGTGTAATGGCGTGTGTAACTACTCACATGGAAAACCCTGGCCCTGAACTCTTCGGTCTTGTTTTACCTTACATATTATGTGAGATGATTTCGCATACAGTTTGTAGGTTTTATATCGCAAAACCACATCTTCCAGCGCTAAAGTCCAAGCATTTTATAACGTGATTTAGGTATCGGATAAATTACTTAAAAATTATAACTAATGTAATGCTCTCTCGCCCCCTCTCCCTCTCTCTTTCCCTCTCTCTCTCTCTCTCTCTCTCTCTCTCTCTCTCCCTCCCTCTTTTGTGTGTGTGTGTGTGTGTGTGTGTGTGTGTGTGTGTGTGTGTGTGTGTGTGTGTGTGTGTGTGTGTGTGTGTGTGTGTGTGTGAGAGAGAGAGAGAGTGTCCCTGAGGTACCAATCCTTCTCAAAATTTATAAATTACACTATACAGCTCGCCTAAACAAAAATGTTTAGATTGTTTACATTACAACTAGATTTTTAGCTTCATCAAATTACAATGAAAAATATTACAATTAAAAAACTCCTTGTTTGAAAATGAAATCACATTAGAAGGAAACCCTAAATAATATAAAATTTTATAAAAATGTAGAACACTCATTTTCTATTATAACTTTGGGGACATAAAATGTAGTCTAAAGTATGACAAACGTTTGAACCCGCCAAAAAAAAAAAAAAAATTGAAGACAACTTACAACCCCCGTATTGCCCGCTCTGTGTGTGAGAGAGATGGCTACTGCGTTTGTTTTAATATTTAAAGTTTGCAACATCATACTAAACAGATTCTCTATATGTCGATGCACAAATCTTTTGACAAATAAAAACTGTTCTTCCACAAGCTATTTTTACTCCATTTAATTCTCTTTCAGGCGTAACTTTCTTTATTTTAAAATAAAGTCCCTTCAACTTAGAGAAATATGTTTCCTATAAATACCTCTCGGCCTTGCTACGCCTATCAACCAGCGGTCTTTTATTAGCAATAAATTCGTTGATAAACTATATTGGATAAATACATATCTCAATATAACGAATTTTCTGTAATGGGTTTTTGATTCTTTTGCTGTACGTGTATAAAGCAATTTAATCAGTATTTATTTAAAATTCTCTTAGATCATGAAAACGAGGAAAATTATGAAAGATTTATTTTTATTATTCAATACTTACTTAATTATTCAAATTTACCAAAAAATATTGAAATTATTTAATAAAAATAACAAGGAAGGGAGTCATACCTTTAAGGCACCCAAAGTGCTCCTCCCCCCATCTTCTCCTTTGCTGGTCCTCCATTCCCTAATTCCTTTATCTTTTTATATCTAATTCTTTCCTAATCGTGAGACCCATATCTAACTTCTCAAAGGTTGCACATTTGCCTAAGAGGGAAATTCAACTTCTATCCATAAGAAGGGCTATTTAGTTTGGACACAAGGGCTGTAGAACAACAGCCACGGCTTTACCTCAGCAGCGATAGATGTGACGGGCTCTGTGAGTCGCAAAGACACAGGACCGGGGTGGATGAGGCAATCCCAAAGTCGTGTCAAAAGGCAATGTTAAAAGGTCATGTAACATCCAGCACGGGTCGACGTTGGAAGAGAATGCTCATTGGTCTTGTCCAGATCGGTGAACCAAAATTAAGCGCAACTGGGATGTTTATGTTATTCCCAAAGACCTGTCCAGGATCTATGAGACTGAGGCACGTAAAGTGTAACGGGACATCCTTAGAGAATACACGGATTCAAAGAATAACAAACATTGAGCAAGGAAGTTGAAAGAACGAATCCTGCCTTAAGAAACTAAATGTAAACGCATCGTATCTTTAAAGGCCAAATTCGGTGATTGTAAGGCACTTTATCCTCTACAAACCTTAAGAACTGTTAGGAAAATATTATAATCAAGTTATAGATTGTTAAACCCGGATGGAAGGTCCGAGAGAATGTGGCAATATCTCACAGGGTTACACTTAGTGAAAATATTCCGGTCCTCCACTGTATACGCTTTATTGCAGCCATAAAAATATACATCTTAAAACACTTGTAATTCACTCCAACTCCTAAAGCTGGAAGTTTAGTTCTTTATGGGCCGTAAAGCCAAACAAGAGCAGGGGGACTCTGAGCTTCGCTGTCGGGTTACGACAGGACAATAAATTCCCTTGCTCTACAATTCCGGTCACGGAAAGCGTTCCATAAGTTATTATTTACAGTTCACGATATTCATCTTGTTTTAACTGGACAAGTAAAACAAGATCCATATTTGTAAAAGAAACGCAAGCAAAGTGAACTGTTAGTTTTCTTCTTTAGAATGACTTGTCTTCCCCTCTCTACCGAAATGTATGTTCCTTATAGAAATGCGAAAAAGTACTTAAATATCTTATTCTCTCACTTCAAGTTATTTGAACGAATATAATATTTTATTTCGTTTTTTCCTTTCTAGGTTAAAAATTAATTTTTACAGTATTTTTTTTTTGTAATAAAATGTCACATAGTAAAATGTATGTATAAGTATTTTGTTACAATTCAGCGTTGCATAAATATTTGTTTTACTTTAGCTAATGTGAATTCAGCCAAGTTGAAAAAACTTTTGTTTCTAAAAATGTTATAAACAAAATGCAATGATAAATACCGTGACCCGATGAAAGGTTTTTTTGTTATTGTTTAATGTTGTTCAAACGCAACTCGAGCCAAGCTTCACCTAATACCCTCGACAGATAATACCCTCGGCGGCATCTCTAATGCGAGGCGGGGAATAGACCTTACCCTTGGTTGACGTGCCGCATTAATCACATTGCAACCCTTTGCAGATTGACTCTATTGCAGGGCGGGGACTGGGGCTAACCCTTGGTCAACGTGCTGCATTAATCAGATTGCAACCCTTTGCAGATTGACTCTATTGCAGGGCGGGGACTGGGGCTAACCCTTGGTCAACGTGCTGCATTAATCAGATTGCAACCCTTTGCAGATTGACTCTATTGCAGGGCGGGGACTGGGGCTAACCCTTGGTCAACGTGCTGCATTAATCAGATTGCAACCCTTTGCAGATTGACTCTATTGCAGGGCGGGGACTGGGGCTAACCCTTGGTCAACGTGCTGCATTAATCAGATTGCAACCCTTTGCAGATTGACTCTATTGCAGGGCGGGGACTGGGGCTAACCCTTGGTCAACGTGCTGCATTAATCAGATTGCAACCCTTTGCAGATTGACTCTATTGCAGGGCGGGGACTGGGGCTAACCCTTGGTCAACGTGCTGCATTAATCAGATTGCAACCCTTTGCAGATTGACTCTATTGCAGGGCGGGGACTGGGGCTAACCCTTGGTCAACGTGCCGCATTAATCAGATTGCAACACTTTGCGCCTTAATTCGCGGTACGCTTCCTCCAACACCCTTTCCAGATTGTTCTAGGGGACTAGGTTTTACCCTTGGTTCACGTGCCCAATTATTCAGAGTGCAACCCTTAGCGCCTTAATTCGCACCATACTTTACGCAATAACCTTTGCAAATTATCTCTAATGCGAGGCGGGGACTGGGGCTTACTCTTGGACCACGAGCCGCATTATACAGATTGCAACCCTTTGCGACTTAATTCGCGATATGCTTCACGCAATGCCCTTTGCAGATTGTCTCAAATGCTAGCTGGGGTCTTTGGCTTACTCTTTTTTTCACATGCCGCATTAATCAGATTGCAACCCTTTGCGCCTTAATTAGCGCCACTCTTCACCCAATACCTTTTGCAGATTGTCTTCAGTGCGAGGAAGGGACTAGAGATTACCCTTGGTTCACATGGTGCCGCATTAATCATATTGCAACCCTTTGTGCCTTAAATCGCGCCACGCTTCACTAAATACCCTTTGCAGATTGTCTCTAATGCGTGGTGGGGACTAGAGCTTACCCTTGGTTCACATGGTGCCGCATTAATCACATTGCAACCCTTTGTGCCTTAATTTGAGCTACGCTTCACTAAATACCCTTTGCAGATTGTCTCTAATGCGAGATGGGGATTAGTGCTTACCCTTGTTCCACGTGCCGCATAATTCAGATTGCAACCCTTTGCGCCTTATTTCGCGGCACGATTCCCCCAATACCCTTTGCAGATTGTTTCTAATGCGAGGTGGGGACTGGGGCTTACCCTTGGTTCACGTGCCGCATAATTCAGATTGCAACCCTTTGCGCCTTATTTCGCGGCACGATTCCCCCAATACCCTTTGCAGATTGTTTCTAATGCGAGGTGGGGACTGGGGCTTACCCTTGGTTCACGTGACGCATTATTCAGATTGCAACCCTTTGCGCCTTAATTCGCGCCACGCTTCACCCAATACCCGTTGCAGATTGTCCCTAATGGAGGCGGTGACTTGGGTTTACGCTTGGTTCACGTGCCGCAATAATCAGATTGCAACCCTTTGCGCCTTATTTCGCGGCACGATTCCCCCAATACCCTTTGCAGATTGTCTCTAATGCGAGGTGGGGACTGGGGCTTACCCTTGGTTCACGTTCCGCAATAATCAGATTGCAACCCTTTGCGCCTTATTTCGCGGCACGATTCCCCCAATACCCTTTGCAGATTGTCTCTAATGCGAGGAAGGGACTGGGGCTTACCCTTGGTTCACGTGCCGCAATAATCAGATTGCAACCCTTTGCGCCTTATTTCGCGGCACGATTCCCCCAATACCCTTTGCAGATTGTCTCTAATGCGAGGTGGGGACTAGGGCTTACCCTTGGTTGACGTGCCGCAATAATCAGATTGCAACCCTTTGCGCCTTATTTCGCGGCACGATTCCCCCAATACCCTTTGCAGATTGTCTCTAATGCGAGGTGGGGACTGGGGCTTACCCTTGGTTCACGTGCCGCAATAATCAGATTGCAACCCTTTGCGCCTTATTTCGCGGCACGATTCCCCCAATACCCTTTGCAGATTGTCTCTAATGCGAGGAAGGGACTGGGGCTTACCCTTGGTTCACGTGCCGCAATAATCAGATTGCAACCCTTTGCGCCTTATTTCGCGGCACGATTCCCCCAATACCCTTTGCAGATTGTCTCTAATGCGAGGTGGGGACTAGGGCTTACCCTTGGTTGACGTGCCGCAATAATCAGATTGCAACCCTTTGCGCCTTATTTCGCGGCACGATTCCCCCAATACCCTTTGCAGATTGTCTCTAATGCGAGGTGGGGACTGGGGCTTACCCTTGGTTCACGTGCCGCAATAATCAGATTGCAACCCTTTGCGCCTTATTTCGCGGCACGATTCCCCCAATACCCTTTGCAGATTGTCTCTAATGCGAGGTGGGGACTAGGGCTTACCCTTGGTTCACGTGCCGCAATAATCAGATTGCAACCCTTTGCGCCTTAATTCGTGCCACGCTTCACCCAATACCCTTTGCAGATTGTCTCTAATGCGAGGTGGGGACTGGGGCTTACCCTTGGTTCACGTGCCGCAATAATCAGATTGCAACCCTTTGCGCCTTATTTCGCGGCACGATTCCCCCAATACCCTTTGCAGATTGTCTCTAATGCGAGGTGGGGACTAGGGCTTACTCTTAGTTCACATGCCGCATTAATCAGATTGCATCTCTTTGCGCCTTAATTCACGCCACGCTTCACCCAATACCCTTTGCAGATTGTTTTTAATGTGAGGGAGGGACTAGAGCTTACCCTTGGTTCACATGGTGCCGCAATAATCACATTGCAACGCTTTCTGCCTTAATTCGCGTCACGCTTCACTAAATACCCTTTTCAGATTGTCTCTAATGCTAGGCGGGGACTGGGGCTTACCCTTGGTCTATGTGCCGCATTATTCTCTTTGCATCCCTTTGTGCCTTAATTCACGCCACGCTTCACTAAATACCCTTTACAGATTGTCTTTAATGCGAAGGAGGGATTAGAGCTTACCCTTGGTTCACATGGTGCCGCATTAATCAGATTGCAACCCTTTGTGCCTTAATTCGTGCCACGCTTCACCCAATACCCTTTACAGATTGTCTTTAATGCGAGGGAGGGATTAGAGCTTACCCTTGGTTCACATGGTGCCGCATTAAACACATTGCAACCATTTGTGCCTTAATTTGAGCCACGCTTCACTAAATACCCTTTGCAGATTGTCTCTAATGCGTGGTGGGGACT